>PVIC010011628.1:0-41076 GCA_004025085.1 Thryonomys swinderianus | reverse complement strand
TTTTTTTTTTTTTTTTTTTTTTTTTTTTTTTTTTTTTTTTTTTTTTTTTTTTTTTTTTTTTTTTTTTTTTTTTGCTTTTGAGACAGGGTCTCGCTTTGTAGTTCAGGCTGGCCCTGAGCTCACTATGGTGCCCAGGCAAGCCGCCGCGAACTCAGCAATCCTCCTGTCTCTGCCTCCCGAGTGCTGGGATTACAGGCATGAGCCACCACATCTGGCATTGTGGTATGCGGTGTTGATTGTTGGTGGGCGTGTCTCCACGCCCAGCATTATATGGGGTTACCGGGGATTGAACTCAGGACCTTGCACTTGCGAGGCAGGTGCCAGAACCACTGAGCTAACCCTCTGGCCCGCCATCTTCAAATTTTTAACAAGGGCCCCCACACTTTCCTTTTGTATCAGGGTCTACAAATCATGTAACCAGCCCCAAACAGTATCCAAGAAGTGTCCAATGAAAGTCTGTGGAAAGAATAAATGTGAAGGGAAGAACCTAGCTCACCACACAAGCATGCCACTGACCTGCAAGCCAGAAAAGTGGGTCAGCTTTGGGGCAAATTTAAGACTTTCACTAGTAACTCATCCTACCCCTTCTCTAGAACCAAGAACACCAAGGCCAGACCCAAGACTTCAAAGATATTCTTGTACAAACTATCCCTTTCCCAGGAAATTCAGCCTTTGACTAGCAGCCAAGGATCCTGATGGAACCAGCAGAGGACCCAATCCAACTTCTCATGCCTAAAACCACGGTGAGCACTATCTTCAGCACCCCCAGTACATCTCTCCCTGCTCAGTATTCAAGGGTCAAAGGTGGACCTGCTTTCCTTCATCCCATTTCACAGATGGAGAGATAAAGGCTAAGGCACGACAGAGTCCCTCAATACTCCTCAGGCAGCCTAATTCCTCTGCCCAGCTGACTTTTATATAGAGTATCTAACAAAAGGCCTCTATTCAAACCACTTGACCCATTTTTGGATTGGATGGTCAGACACGATAATTACATGCTAAATCTGAGACTGTGATTTCATTGCCATCAGCACCCCATGCTCTGACACTCTGAGCTACAAAAACAAAGACAAACTCACCTCCCTGGTCTGTACATGCCCTTGGGTAGGGGTATGGGTGTTTTCACTCTTTCCATTTTGGGGCATAGGTCTGCAACATACACGCACCGTGTGTGAAGCTGGGAATGAGTCAGGGTCACAACACAGAAAAATCTTCACCCTTCTAAGACAGTGACACAATATATTTTTAAATATGCACATATAGTAAGTTAATAGAGATAATTAAGCAGGGGTGAGACAAAGAAGTGGAATAATTCATGAAGAGGAATAGAGATTTTGATTTTGAGTATGGTTGCCAAAAAAAAAAAAGCTTCAGTGAGAAATGGACATGTGAGTAGAGACCTGAAAAGGGGAGAAAGGAGGCCATGAAGCTTTCTGAAGGAAAAGCATGCCAGGCAGAGGGAACAGCTGGTGCAAGTGTCCTGAGGTCTTATCCATGGTTCACAATGTAGGGAGCTATCTGAAGAAACCAGGGGCTTTGCCAAATCACACACATCCCTTCTACACCCTCAGCTGTTTGTCTCTGTCTAGCCATTTAGACAATCTGCCAGGATTAGATAAATCTGATCTACAAGTGTTTCGACAATTTTTAACTGAATCTCTACATGATAAAGCACTGCTTCACTTATCAACATAGTGGGGTCTTCAAACTTTTATTTCGGATACTTATATTTAAAATTGCTAAAGACGCAGGGCACTGAGGAATGTAGCTCAGTGGTACCTCACCTACCTTACAAACACAAGGCCAGAGAGAGAGAAAGAGAGAGAGAGAGAGAAAAAGGAAGGAAGGAGAGAGAAAGAAAGAGAGAAAATAAAGAGAAAAAAGAGAAAGAAAGAAAGAAAGAAAGAAAGAAAGAAAGAAAGAAAGAAAGAAAGAAAGAAAGAAAGAAAGAAAGAAAGAAAGAGAAAGAAAGAAAGAAAGAAAGAGAAAGAAAGAAAGAAAGAAAGAAAGAAAGAAAGAAAGAAAGAAAGAAAGAAAGAAAGAAAGAAAGAAAGGGAACTAAGGACGGGCTTTTGAATGTTCTCACAACAAACAAATGATACCATGTTTAAGGTGCTGATTATCCTGCTTTGATCATTATGCATTGTATACATGAATCATAACATCATACCATACCCCATAAATATTCACAATTATGTGTCAATCAAAACTGAAACAAAAAATTAATGAGAAGCCGCCATAAATTTTAGTATCTAATGGAGCTTGAAACATCATTTCAGCTTCCTGTGCCCATATGACTGTCATAATCTGTCCTTTCAGGACCAGGTGGCAGCCTGACCCCACCAGGCCCAGCTCCAGCTGTCCCATCCTCCTCCCTGCGCACACCGCCTGGCTCTGTTTGGGGAGCTCAGTCACCCCAATCCCTGCCCGGGGAGCCACTGACAAAGACAGGGAGAAGACCTGGGGTTCCACGGCCTTGGGAGACCTGGAGGAGGCTGGGGAAAGCCCAGCCAGACCCTCCTCTCCAGGAAGAGAAGTTACTGCGAGAGGAGGTGATTGGAGCAAAGTGGAGGACTTGGGACTCCTGGGGGAGGGGGGCTCCACAGGCCGCCGCACAGGCAGCCTGCTACAGGCTGCTCTTGCAAAGGCTTGCCAGGAATTTCTGCAGAATCTTTACCTGTGTCTCACTGGGTGTCCTGCACCGGAACAGATGATGCCTGTCCTGGCCCTGAGAAGGCTCCTCTTGGAACCCACCACCTGCCCACCGTGAGGGGAAGAGGAGGGCCCTCTGCTCACCGCCCCACGCCTGCTCCCAGCACTCTGCCCTTCGCGTCACCTCAAGCGCTCAGAACCACCCCACTGGTCCCCACGAGCACCTCTAGACGCTGAGCGCGATGTGAGCGTGCCCTTTGTGTGACTGCCTTGTGTCTACCTAGGTGTGCGATGAGCCGGCCCGCCGAGTGCGTGGGTGCCGGTGTGACCGCGTACCGTGTGTCTTTGTGTGAGCGTGAGCGAGTGCGTGGCCCAAGCGTTGCAAGTGGCGGGCTTCTTCTGCCCCCCCCCCCCCCGCCCCGCGCACACTCCAGGCCGGAGCAGGTCCTCCGCCGGCGCCCCTCCCTCCCTCCCCGCTCCCGCCGCTTCCCAGCCGCAGGCTTGAGGCCAGGTCCGGAGAACCCGCCGCCCCTCAGCATCCTCGCAGCTCCACAGCCTCCCCTTCCCCCAAGCCCGGGAAGCTCGGTGCTGTGCAGGAAGACGGACTCGAGGCACTGGCGAGGGGAACGAGATCGCGGCTGGGAGCGGAGTCAGAAGAGGCAAACTGAGGACAAGCTGGAGGAGTAAGGAGACGCTGCGGGAGAAGCAGGACCTGCCCGCACCACGCCCCTCCTGCGGGCCTGAGCGGGGCTGGGGTGGGGGCGGGGTCTGTTCTCCACCCCCTCTTCCTCCGGTCTTCCCAGGTACAACCTCACCTTCGCTTCTGACTTCGGAGCCTAGAAAGGCAGCCCGGGACCCCCCTCCCCCACCCACCCCCTCACCAGCACACACCCCACACCCCACCTCCAGGCAGCTGCTGATTGGCTGCGGGAAGTCTGTCCCAGCCCCGGCTCCGAGGTGGGAGGTGCACAGCCGGACTGGGAGCCCCTCCGGAGCGCCCAGCACCCCGCGCCCTGCCTCCCGGCGGGCAGGTGCACAGCACGCAGAGGGGCCCAGGGCCCAGGATAGAAGCAAGTCTCGCAGGAGGAAGGCACCGCGCCCCTCCGGCTGCTGCCTCTGCTGCCCGCCGCCACCTCGGAGCCGGCGTCCGGAGTCCTCCAGAGGCAGGCAGGGCAAGACGGCGGCGCGGGGAGCGAGGGGCGCCCATGGAGCACACGCACGCCCACCTCCTGGCTGCCAACGGCTCGCTGTTCTGGTCCGCCAGCCCGGCCTGCGGCTTGGGCTTCGTGCCCGTGGTCTACTACAGCCTCTTGCTGTGCCTCGGTTTACCAGGTGAGAGCTGCAGGGAGAGGGAGGGCATCTGGGACCCCCCCCCCAGTACTGAGCGACCGCACGCGAACCCCCAGCCTTCCTGTGAGTTCCCTGGCGCCTCCTCAGAAAAAGTTTTAAGACTTAAGGACAACTGTGGAGATTTCCAGATGGAGAGGAAAGGAAGTTGCTGTGGCCTGAGAGAGATGGGACCGTGTGTGTGTGTGTGTGTGTGTGTGTGTGTGTGTGTGTATGTTTCATGAGTGTGTGCAGCAGGCTATGGGCATCGTGTATGAGTGGGTGTGAGGGGGTCAGTGGATTCCAGCATCATTTGTGTACACACATTATATGTGTGTGACTTGTCTGGAGGTTGTGGGCAGAGAGCTGGTGAAGGCTTCCCTTCTCCCCCCACCCCACAGGCTGGGGACCCTTCTGCCACTCTGCCCTCCTGGCATCCCTCCCTGAGCCAAAATAAAGCTGAGGACACTGACCCTGGACACTTGCTTGGGGAGCACTGACCTCCTCCCCTGCTGACCACCCTGCTGCCAAGGCTGCCACCTCGGGGGTCACAGTCTCCTTGAGGACAGCCTGGCCCCTAGCTTTGCCTCCAGCACACGCGCGCGCACACACACACACACACACACACACTCTCTCTCTCTCTCTCTCTCTCTCTCTCTCTCTCTCTCTCTCTCTCTCATCTCTCTATCTCTCTCACACACACGCCATCCGCAGGCAGCAGCTCACAGCTGCTGCAGATGCCTGGCTGGCCCCCATCTCCCATCTCATTGTCCTCTCCAAAGTGTGGCTGAGACTTTGTGCAGCATTCCTGAAGAGAGCTGAGCCACTGGGGGCTGGGAGGGGCACGGAAAACTTCTAAGGCTCTGTGCAAGAGTAAGAGGCAGGGAGAGGGGGAGACAAGGATTTCTGAGAATCCAGCTTTGAATGGCACCTTCCTCTACACAACCTGCACGGCAGAAAGACTCCTGGAGATCACTTGCCAGGAGAGGGGGGAGAGTCCCAGACAGGACCAGGCAGGGAAAACCAGCCTCAGGGCTAGCATCTTAGTGTGCTCCAACCCGTCACCCCTCGTCTACCTGCCTGAGCATCTTGGAATCCTGGGAACCCGGGAGCTGGGTTCAGAGCCTGGCTGAGATTTCCTCTCCAAAGCACCAGCCTGGCAGCTCATGAGATTGCTTCGGTCACCGCCCCTCCCCAACTTCGGCAGCTACCAGAAGGTGTGAGTGTCCTGGCCCAGGAGCCTCGCCCACTCCAGCGAGGGACTCTTGGTTCTTAGCTAGAGGCTCAGAGGCCGGCCTCTGACGCGCCCTGTCAGGGTGACAGCACACCGCCTGTAACTGCCTGCAGCTGGGGCTGATTTCAGCCCAGCGCCGGCCTCCCCTCCAGCCGTCCCTAGAGGTCTCCTTGAGGAAATGGGTTTTTGAGAAGGCTGGTTACTGGGGACGCTTGCTGAGCAGGAGAAACAGCAGAACTTCCTTCCCTAAGCCCACTCAGGCTCATCAGAACGTACCTGACCCCTCCCTCCCCATCCGGCTCTTCGGTCTCTTCCACTGCTGGAGGTGGCTGCTCACCCACTGCCCCAGACTTCTCCTCTGTGAACGCTTTAAAGAAGAGAACTTAAGGACAAGGGATGGAGCAGCCTCCCAGGCTCCCGGAACCCAAAGCCCAAACATGAGAGTGAGTAGAAGGAAGCAAAGTTCAGAGAAAAAAGACTTCAAGGTGGAAGGAAATGAAGTGTCTCAAACCTTCACAGCCCAACTTCCTGGCCCACAGCATGGGCACCCACAGTATGCCAGGCTGTGTGCTAGGCCTGGGCTTAATCCTGAGCTTGAGGACCTCAAGGAGGTCAGGATTAGAAGGTGGAGAATGTGTGTCATGTTCAGTCAGCTAACAGTTTTGTGCAACTGCTGTGTGTAGACGCTATGGATATGCCAAAGGACTTCACGGTGTGTGTGTGGGGGGGGCACTCCTGTGTCAGAGAGCTCACGAATGCAGGCCTGTGGCTCTAGAGGCAGCAGGTGAATGTAGATGGCCTGAGCATCCCAGAGGAGCATAGCTGGGGAGGCTGGGCTCATCCAGAAGTCAAAGGGTGAAAGCAGTTTTGTTAGCAGCCTGTAAGGTTGACTGAAAAGTAAGACTCATAGGGTAGGTGATTGTCTTAAAGCCATAAAAGGAGGAAGTATGTCCTAGCAAAGAAGAGTGCTGACCGAATGTTAATCCAGTCTCTGCCAGGGTTAGATGGGGGAGTCTTTTGTGTCTGTGTGCCTCAGTTTTCTCTTCTGTAAAATGGGCTAATGGGAGGGGCTCCCCCTGGCATGCAGGTGAGAAACAATGATGCTGAAGATAATGGTGCAGGTTACACTCAAGGCTTGGTGCCTCGCCTATGCATCAGTTTATGCTGTGCAGCCACAGCTGTGGCTGTCATGGTGATTGGATGTCAAGGACGAAGGGGCCGATTAGTACCATCAGGAGCGGCAGAGGGCCTGGGGTGCACAGAAGAAAGCACTCAGCATGGTGTGCTATTCCTCTTACAAGTCCACTGTAGTAGTCTTCACAAGGGCCCCAGCCAGAAGCAAATTAGCCAAACTCCTACCCCACGAGAGATGAGCACAGCCCTGCTGGGTGGGAAGCAATGGCCCGACAGCCTCCACAACAGTGCTGGAGACTGGGCTTTGAACTGAACTACTATTCCTGGTAGTGGACCTATCCCAAGACTTCCAGACTGTTAGAGTAGTGTTTGGAGACTTGTATGGAACCTGGGGGATGAATGGGGAATAGAAAAGCATTTGCCACAGGGGAGGAGCCAGTAATTAGGGGGAAGCAGTAGGTGTCTGTAGCTGCCTGCAGTCTCTACGTCGGGGGAAAGAGCTTTGGAAAGCCTTGAAATTCCACATTCAATGAACTGTACCACTCCACTGGTTTGGCGTGGAAGCCAAGGAACTCTAATGTGAAGTATAGGTAGAGGAGACTGAGGGTGGAGGATCACAAGTTCAAGTTCCACCTATCTTAAAGTTAAAAAATAAAATAAAAATAAAATAAAATAAAGGGGGCTAGGGACATAGCTCAATGATAGAGCACCACTGTGGGTTTATCTTCAGTATTAGAATCAATCAATATTTTTAAATATGAATAGAAGTTAACACTTATGAATTCTCTATCTCTGAGGACCACAGTTTGCCTCCTCAGTAAAATGGAGCCATAATGACCCATATAAGCAGAATCTATTAAATAAGATAATCTATGTAAAAATCCAAGCACAACAGCTCTCACTGCACAGTTCTAGCTACTCAGGGAGCTGAGACAGGAGGATAGCTTGAGCTCAGAAGTTCAAAACCACCCTGGGTAATCCAGGAAGACCCCATTCCAGGAAAAGGGAAAAACGCCACCCTTCAAAACAGTGTGTGGTCCAAGGAAAGCACTTTTTCCTTATTGGCTTCTCCACATCAGGTTTTCTCTACTTGTGTTACGGCATTTTTTCTCTATCACAACCCAGTTGGCCTACATTGTCTCTAGCTCATTTTCAAGATGAGCAAAATGAGATCTGGAGAAGGGCCGGGCGTGGTGGCTCACGCCTGTAATCCCAGCACTCGGGAGGCAGAGGCAGGAGGATTGCTGAGCTTGAGGCCTGCCTGGGCTCCATAATGAGCTCAGAGCCAGCCTGAACTACAAAGCAAGACCCTGTCTCAAAAAAAAAAAAAAAAAAGAGATCCAGAGAAGAGAAGCATGTGGTCTACAGTGAGCCACTAAACCAGCATCCAAACATACCTGCTCTTTCCATCACTTCTCACCACATTCATAACACTGGGCCCCAAGCCACTCCTAAAACCCCATCTCATTCTTTTTCCTCCTTCTTTTGTCTTTTGTTTTTGTTTTGAGATACTGGGGTTTGTACACAGGACTCTTGTACTGAGCTACGTCCTTGTCCTTTTGACTTTTTTATTGAGTCAAAATCTCTTAAATGACTAGCTTCCCAGGCTGGCTTCCAACCTGAAATTCTTCTGTCTCAGCCTCCCAAGGTTCTGTGATTACAGGCATGTGCCACTGTGCCCAGAATCCTCCTCTTCCTTAAGTAAGCAAGATGTTTCTCACTTCTCAAGACACATAAAATAAGCCAACTAGTGCAGGAGAGGATGGTACAAACCTGGAATATCAGAATCAAGGGAGGTTGAGGCAAAGGATCACAAGTTCAAGCTCAGCCTGGGCAATTTTGTGAGAACTTGTCTCCAATAATATAAACAAATAAAAAGGACAAGGGATATGACATAGCTCTGTGGTAGAAACAGCTCTGGGTTCAGTCCCCAGTACCTAAAATAATTCAGCAGACCTAACACTGGTGACCAGACAGTGCAAAAGGAGACAGTGAAGAGGAAAGGATGGGCCTAGACAGCTGGCAGAAGACAGCAAACAGGATGACAGGGGCACCCTCCTGATAAGACAGGAGCAGTGCAAATTAAACTCACTGCAAAGATTTTTTTAAATTTACTTTCTGAAAGGTGGCATGGATCTGAAGGAAGACAGGCTGAAGGAAGGGACACCAGCTTGAAATGGCCTGCCCCGGGCAGAAGGAGCATTCCCAAGGGGGCTGACAAGATCAGGAGCAAGAGGCGATGGTGGGAGGAGGTGCCTGTGCACCACAGGTAGAGTCTGCCTGACCCTGGGCAGCTGCCATTGTCATTTACCAGGGTAGGTAACTGACAGCCTTGGCCAGACCGAGCCCTACAGTGTTTTCTTTAGCCGTCCATCAGCCCTAATTAGAGAATGTACAGCAAACATTTCTGCTAAGACTGCAGACTCTGCAGCTGGGTGTTGGGGGCTGAAGCCCTGACTCCTTCGGTGTGACTGTGGGAGAACCACCTCAGTCCATGCCTCAGTTTCCCCACTGTAAAGTGACGGTGACAACAGTAATAGCCAGGACTTTGTAGACTTGCTGTGAACAGTTAGTTCAGCATCAGACATAATGCTTAGCATTTTTTCATATTTTACAAAGGCAGGGAAAATTCCTAATTTGTTTGATAACAGGAAACCAAATACATTACAAGAAGAGGAAACTTCAGCCCAATAATCCTCATGAACAGGGACACAAAAATCCTCAAGAAACAGCAAATCTAATCAAGCAGGATAATACATAACCCAACTTGGACATATCTGCAGAAGGCAAAGCTGGCTCAACATTTCAAAGGCATTCAGTATAATTCAGCATGCTGAAAACTTAGGAAGGAAAATCCAAATGATCCATCTCCATAGATGCAGGAGAGGTATTTGACAGAATTCAACATCCATTTGTGACATTTTAAAAACTCATTAAACTAAGAATATAAAGAACTTCTTAGGGTAGGCATTGTAGAGTATGCCTATAATTCTAGCACACTGGAACACCAAGGCAGAACAATGACAAATTCAAACCCAGCATGGGCAACTTAAAAAGGCCATGACTCAAAATAATTTGAACTTCTATAAAGAGGTAAGATGTTGCTCAGTGTGAAGACCTTGAGTTATATCCCTAGTGCCTCAAAAAGAAAGAGAGGGAGAAGAAAAAGGAGAGAGAGAGAAACAGAGACAGAGACAGAGACAGAGAGACAGAGAGAGACAGAGAGCTGCTGTCACTCAATAAACGTCACTCATAAATAACCACAATTTTCATCACATTTAATAGTGGAAAACCAAAAATTTCCCCTAAATCTGGACCAAGGGAGGGATGGCTGCTCTTCCCATGCCTGCTCAGTGTTGTACTGGAGTCCTAGCCAGTGTAACAAGGTGAGACAGAGAAAGCAAAGGTACCGAGAAAGGCAAAGAGTAAGTCATTTGTCTTCACATATGATATGATAACTTTCATAGAAAATCACAAAGATGACACAAAAAAGCTCCCTAACACTAACAGGTGATTTCATCATATTTTTAGGACACAAAATTAATATGTAAAAATCTCTATTTCGACATACTAGCAAAGAACATTTTCAAATTAAAAAACTGTTTTTTGTGAAAAATAGATTTCCATGTTCTCTTGTGAAACCAGAAGAATTTACATTAGGATCGCATTCTTAGGAAGTAACAATCCCCTAGAACTGAGAAAGAGCTGCTTTTCTCTCATTAAACGGGCAATGACATTCATACAGTTCAAAACTCCAAACGTAAAAAGCAGTACACATTGAAATGTCTCCCTTCTACTCCTTCCCACCATTCAGCAGTGGCCTTGTTCACCACCAGCACCCAGGAGACCACTGAACTAGCATTTCAGTTTCTTCTGTGTTCTTTCAAAGTAACTGTGCATATACAAGCAAATATGAATTAAGGAACTGGACTCTTGGGCTTTTTTTTTTCCTCTTGGGCTTTTTTAAAACTCTCCCCAAGATGAGAAGAGTATATGTGCTGCTCTTGGTAACCTCTGCTTCACTTCATATATTAATCACCCCTGACAAGATATATAGAATTTTATCAGTCTTTTATACACCTGCTTGGTATTCCATCATGTATTCAATGGCTGCCCCTTTCCAAAGCACACACGCACTTTAATTCTAAATGAGATGTACCCAGTTCCCCTCTGTGACCTGTCTGGCCTGTCCTAACCATCTTGACTATATAACCTTTGTTAACAGTCAAACAAAGAACTCTGCTTCAGGAATCCTGGACTCCAGGCATCACTGGTGACAGCTCACTGCTTGACCTTCCATAAGTCATTCCCAATAGGTCAACTAAAACTGAAGGAAAGCCAGGCAGAGCCTGTCAGGACCTAGCGGTGCATCTCTGCTGGTGACTGTCTGGGCTGCCTCGGGCTGGGGCCCAGGACAGTAGTTTTATAGCCTGTGCCGTTGTAAAGCTTCTGTGTTGAAACCAGACATGGATTTGAATCCTGTCCTTGTATGTCGTGTGATGTCAAGTACAACACCTCACTCTGAACCCCAGGTCTCCCACACACAACAGAGTGGGCAGTCAAGGTGAGCAGGGCAGCAAGTCCTTCTGATGCCATGTTGCCTGAGTGATTTTCTGGCTAGCTCCTTGTGAGTGACCCTCACCCTTTCTGAACTTCAGCCTCCTCCTCAGCCACAAGATGAGATAATGACAGTACCTACCTCCCAAGATCACACTGAGGATTAAATGAAGTGTGAAATACTCATACGCGTGCTCTCACACCGAGTAAGAATTCAATACTGCCATTAACCCCTGGTCCCACACTGTCGCCGTGGCGATCAGAAATAAAACATGCAAAGGTTTCTTGCTGTCCCTTTTACATTGTAGTTGTTCAGTAAGTCATGACTGGTATTGTTTTACTGTCTAGCATGTCCACGTGTGCATGCCATAGAAATGCCCTGTAGCTGCATGTCATCTAATGGAGAGACCTCTTCCATAAATGCATAGTGCCACTCCAAATGGATGTGAAACTCCATGCCCTGGTGAAGCAGAAGAAAAAGGTCTGTGAGTGAAGGAATCCATTTCACACCAAGCCTAGGGAATTTGTTCTCCTAAGGGAGTCGCCTGGAATTCAGAGAAACTCTAGGAAACATGAGAGCATGCAGTGGCCTTCAGCTGATGCTACCAAAACAGAGACAAGGACCCTCAGTAAGGGTGTCCTGGGCTCTGCATTCAAGGCCATGCACAGAAATCCAGGTGCATCTGAACCTGGCTGGCAGGGCCTAAAAAGGATGTGGGGTGGGCATAGGGTGGGGACAGCTGCCTAGAATTCAGGTACCCGGGAGAGACAGTCAGGCAATGAAAATGAACACAGTGGTCCAGTTTTAAGAAGTGTTTCACTTACTGAAAGAATTATGCTTCCCTGCTATTTTTTTCTGAAAAAATAGCTCTTTTGGAGGTCTCTATCTCCCCAAAACTGAGACAAACATACTTTCCTCTATGTCTTTCTGTCTGTCTCTGTCATACTGAAAACTAAAGTCAGGGCCTTTACACTAAGATACATCCCCAATACTTTTTAAATTTGTTTTAATTCTGAGACAGGGTCTCACTAAGTTGCTAAGCCTCCCAGGCTGAGCTCCCACTTGAAATTTTCCTACCTCAGCCTCGCAGACTGCTGGGCTACCATGTCCAGCTATATTCTCCCCTTAATGATTGTGGACACTTATATACCATTTGTTATGTGCTAGTTATTCTTCAAAGCATTTTCCACGCATGCATGCATTTAATTCCCATGATGATTTTTTGAAGTATGTATATATCTATTGTACCCATTTTTCAGATGAGATATTTGAGACACTCATGCAAGATTGCACAGCAAGAAAATGACAGATCTACTGCTCAGCTTTATAATGAAAAAGCACCACATGTATGTGCAGATGCACACGTACATACTTTGGAAGCTGGGTGGAGAAGCAGGTGTGACAACAGGAAGCTTAAGTATTAGGGAAACTAGAAAGTCCATTGCCTTTTGGCTTTGGCTTTCTAGCCAGTGATTCCATATTACCAAATTGTTCCAAAAATCTAGAAACCCAGATTTTTATATAAAATATGCCAGGTTTCAGTTTTGGCAACTAATTGAAAACTCTTTTGAAAATGTCATCAACCAACTCTTCATGCGTAGACCAGCAGGCTGGAGAGTGCTTCCCGGGCTGCCCATTCACGAGCTCAGCACAGGGAAAGGGAGATGCAACAAGAAGCAACACGGGGGTCCTGACAGGTGGAGAATAAAAAGAACCTAGGGCTGGATGCAGCTCATTGGTGCCACTCCTGCCTGGCAAGCACAAGGTCCTGAGTTTGATCCCGACACCAGAAAAAAAGAAAGAAAGAGGACCTAGAAAAACCTAGAAGGGGGAGCAAAAAATAATGAGGATGATCTAGAGGACTAAGTGGATACCCCGGGAAAAGCATGCCAATTCCAAACCAGGGATCTGGCATAAATTGGAAGAAAATGCTCCAAGAGATGCCACAAATTACATGTTGACAGGGTCTTGGAACCTAAATCGACCGTGTGAAGAACAGCAGTAATCCTCAGAACATGCCAGAATGGTAATTAGGATGTGGACTCAGGCATCCCCAACCTGAATTCCAGTTCCAGCCCCACAGCTTCCTATTGCCGGGCTCTGGCAAGTTGCTTTATTCTTTCTGAACATCGATGTTCCTGTCTGTAGGATGGGCACAACATTGTCTTTTTCACAGCGTTTATGTGATTGTGATGAGATCATTCTGGGTTAGCGCAAAATACAGTGCCTGGCTCTCATGGCTGCTGATGGGTTTTGTTTTGCCTTATTTTGTTAGTTTTTGTTTTCTGATTAATCTGAACACCTTTACTTCACCAAATGAAGAACCTAAGATGTTTGGAATGTTGCGGGGTTAAAAATGACAAAGTAGGGCCGGAGGGTTAGCTCAGTGGTTCAGGTGCCTGCCTCGCAAGCGCAAGGTCCTGAGTTCAATCCACGGTAACCACATATAATGCTGGGCATGGAGACACGCCCAACAATCAACACCGCATACCACAATGCCGGACGTGGTGGCTCACGCCTGTAATCCCAGCACTCGGGAGGCAGAGACAGGAGGATTGCTGAGTTCGCGGCGGCTTGCCTGGGCACCATAGCGAGCTCAGGGCCAGCCTGAACTACAAAGCGAGAACCTGTCTCAAAAGCAAAAAAAAAAAAAAAAAAAAATGACAAAGTATTAAACAGAACTTAGCATTCACAACTCTCCTGTAGTTTGCTTTTTGCAAAATCGTGCTGCTAGTGGTCCTTTAAGAGGAGAAATAGGCTGGGGAATTGTGAACTCAGAGTGATCTCCTAGATTCTTTGGCTTGTCATACCAGTGGCCCCGATGATGCTAGGTGGTACACAAATGCAACAAGACACCTTTCCCGTTTTCTTACTTGCTGGATTCCAAGAGGGGAAGTCTCAGCTTGTGCGGAATGTGTCTTAACACCTTTTAAGTATGTGCTGAATCATCTATTTTAATAAACAGAGAGCAGGCTGTGGGCTCAGCATCTTAGCTGGCAACAGTCTCTCCCTGGAATTTGCTGTCAGCCTTGTACTGCTATCATATTTATTTCTAAGGCTTTCTCCTATTTCCATCAAGGAGGCTGGTGTGTTGTCTGGGCTTTTATATGTCTGTGTTGTCTGATAAGGCAACCAGTAGCTACACAAGTCTATTAAGCATTTGACATTTGACTACTGCAATGGAGGAACTGATTTTTTTATTTCACTTCAATGAATTTACAATTAAAATCTGGTACTCAACTCAGCTATTAGAAAGTAACTGTGTAACTGGAACAATGTAGGCTGTGGATCTACTCCTTTGATTGTACATTTTATCTTTTTCCTTTATTGAGGTGATTAGTACATTTTAGGAATACATTATGGTCACATTCCTCAGTGAGAATTTGTTACCTGTACATGGATGTATCTTGATTCTTCTTTTTTTTTCTATTCCCCTGCCCTTTCTTTAACCCCCACCCCATGTACATAAGCTTTGTTTCCATTTTTTCCTTTTTACCACCAAATTTTCTTTCCCTTCTTTGCCTTCCCCTTCCCCTCCCTCAGGTCCCCTTTCTCTTTGAGCATTTTCTTCCTATTTAACAATACCTATCATACCTGGATCTCATTTAACATCTTCAGTTTCTCATACTAGAGAAATGATATGGTATTTACGCATCTGTTTGTACATTTTGGGACATCTAAATAGAAGTCAAAGAAAATATAACCTCTGTAGAGTGATGTTTTAAAAGTGTGAAATATACACTGGATTTTTGAGACTTAGCACAGAAAAAACTGTTAAATATCTCAATAGTTTATATTGGTCATAATTTGGATATATGTAGTTAAATAAAATATAGTGCTAAAATTAGTTTCTGTTTCTCTTTTTAAATTTCACATATGGCTCATTACATTTATATCCGATCACACTCTTACATAAAGAATAAGCTCAAGAAAAAGACAAAGCTTTCAAACAAAATATAAAGTAAGTAACAGCCCAGGTGAAACAGATTTCTGAATGCAACGAAAGCTACAACCTCAGTGGGGATCTCAGTTTGGGCTGCTGTGACAATGTTGTATAGGCTGGGTTGCTTACTAAAGGCACGAGTGTATTAAATCAAGGTACCAGCAGGGTCAGGCACTGAAGAGGGCCCCCTTTCACGTGGCAGTGGCTGCCACCTTCTCTGAATCAAATTCACCCGTGCAAGGGGCATGAAGAAGGGACTATCGGTGATGCGCGAGTTCACCACCAGGGAACTTGACCCAGACCGAGAAGGCCAGAAGAGCAACACTCGAGAAGGGACAACGAGGGAAGGATGGAGGAGAGTGGGCACAGGGCCCAGGGAACCAGGGCCTGAAAGTTTCAGGACAGAAGGAAGGCCAGGGTGTCTGGAATGAGAGGACGGGGACACGGGGGAAACAGTGAGACAGGAAGCCAGCACTTCCTGAAAGCTGGTCAACTAACCCCATGTTTTGAGAACACATTTTCCACCCTGTAAACTGATGTACCCACCATTTGCTCCTTTTCTTCCCCCTTGTTTGCCAGGACATTTGGCAGTCACTAGGACTGGGGGAATTGCTTTTCTGCCACAGCATTTCTTATCATTTCAGCTAAGTGCAAAGCAAGCTATCACCATGTCATTTCAGCTAAGGGACTCTATCCAGATGCCACACACACACACACACACACACACACACACACACACACACATCCTCTGCTATAGGTATAGAATGCCAATAGTTCTGTTCTGGCTTCAGCCCTTTGCTTTAGCATTCCTGGCTTCACCTCAGAAACCTCTTTGCCTCTTGGAAACTGCATCCCAAGCCTGTGGTGGAAAGGGGTAGTGACAGGGAAGAGTTCCAGAGGGGACAGTGCTATGAGCAGAGTGGGCTGGGCCTTCCTAAAGAAATCGCAGGGACCCAGTCCTGAGCCGCACGGGACACAGTCCCCATCGGGCTCACCCTGCACACCCTTCAGAGCAACCCTTCCTTGCAGCAAAGGGCAGAGGAGGCGACTCTGGCTTAGGAATCAGTCCTGCTTGGGCCGCATCCCAGCGCTGCTTTCCTGCTAACTGCGAGGTCATTTTGTTGGAATATGTTTGCATTACATAATGATTACATTCACCGTGGAGTTAGTGTCTGTATATAACAATCTCGATTCTTTTTCCTCCCCTCTCCTTCTGTCCCTAGCCCTTCCCTCCACCTCTTGATGCCTTTCCCTTTTGTAAAAGACCTCCTTACTTCTAACTATCTTTTTATTGGACTCTGTATTTTTTTGGTTTCTCATATAAGAAACCATGTGATATTTAAACCCGTGTGTCTGATCTAGTCCGTGTAACACTGTGGTCCCAAAGTGCATCCATTCACCCACAACCTGAGCAAATAACTTCCCCCTGAGGCTCAACTTGCCCATCTGGGAATGGGGTTGACACTACCAGCTTTATCAGATAAAGATGCAGTATGGAGCCCCTGTCCTACACCATGGGGAGAAAAGCAAAGAATAACAAGATGTCCCAGCTCCATTCCACCAAGGAGATGGGCAGCAAGCAGGTAAGCACAGGCATGAAGAAAAACCCCTCAGGTTCCAATATGTGCTTTGGAGACTGTCTTAGTCACTTTCCTGCAGCACAGTACATGACACCCACAGCTTAAAAGAAGAGAGCAGTTTCTGGCTGATCTTTTCAGTACGTGGTTGGGAGGCTTCAAGGTAGAAAGGAGGTGGTCAGAGGACATGACAGAGGAAAGGGTGTTCAGCCCACGGCAGCCGTGAAGCCAAGACAGAAGAGAGGAGTCAGGGACAAGAAAATGCTTTTCCAGATTATGCCCCCAGTAACACACTTTCAACCAGGCCCTGCCTCCTAACAGCACATTCAGCTACCCACTCCTCAATGGATGAATCCACTGAGTATGTTGCCCCCACAATCCAATCACCTTCCAGACACAGAAGGCTTTAGGGTAGGTACAACTTTGAAATCTAAACCATAACAGACATCATTCGACAGGGAGCTGCATGTAGCACAGTGATCAGAAGAGATGACGCTTGAGCAAGACCTCAGGGACCAGAAGAAGCAACCAGGGGGAGCACCAGAGGAAGGGCATGCCAGGCCAGGAACAGCAGGGTAGATGCCAGAAGTGGGGATGTGCTGGCCCAGAGGCCCAGGAGGCAGAGGTGTACTAAACAAGAGAAAGAGAAAAGGGGTGAGGGCAAGAAGCAGGCATGGGATGGACTGGATGGGCTTTGGGGCCACAGCAAGGGATTTGGATTTTATTCTAAGTGTGGCTAGAAGACACACGAACCTTTGGAGCCAGGTCACAATGCCAATCAATCTCTCCCCCTACTCTGCCCCATCTGCCATCACCCTCGGTCTCCAAGCAAAACAGATAGCCGGGAGACATGAGCAATCTCAAGGTGCCTCAAGTACCAAGGACATGTGTATCTGGCTCTTGGGGCTGTTGGAAATGCCCACAACACAGCAATGAACTAACTGGCACTTTTGCTGCCAGTACCTTCCCTTAAATGCCATTCAAAGCCAAGTGGGCAAGTCCTGAGTATAACCCAGCTGTACCCCATCAGATCCTGAGCAGAGAAGACTCAAAGGTCTGGGCTGGGCTGCCATCCGCCAGGAAGGTACAGGAAAGAAAGGTCATCTGAAGCACTTGCATTTGACAAATAAATCGGACTGAGTTCTGGCCAGTGTAACCATGGGACACTCTCACTATGGCTCCATTCAGTCCCAGTGATAAGATTCCAGCAAGAGCAGCAGAGTGATGCTCCCGAGACAGAGGCAGCGATTCCAAGGACATCTTGAAAATAAGCAGAGGTAGATCATGGACCAGGGAAGTAGAGGCCAGTGGCTTCTTGAGTCTTCTCAGAAGAGTCTGACCAGAGGGCCTGACTCTGGGAAATATGGCCTTTTGTCATTGGTCCTGACACTAAATACTTCCCCCAAAATGTTGGTCAGACATACGCTGGTTTGTGCCCTGCTCGATGACCCCTGCTTCCCTTCCTGAAGAAGTCTGAATTAAGGGTCCTGGTGGACCCCCAGCTGCCTAGAAAGACATCTTCCGGATGTCTTTGTGCCTGGAATCCTGGCATTCTAGGAGGCTGCAGTAGGAGGGTCACAACATGTTCCAGCCCAGCCTGGCCAAATGAACATCTTAGCAACTTAGTGAGATCTCGTCTCAAAAACTAAAAAACGGAGGGCTGGGGATTTAGCTCAAGTGGTACTGCACCTACCTTGGAAGCATAAGGACCCAAGTTCAATCCCTGGCACCACAAAAATAAATGAGTAAATAATATAAATAATAATAAATAATTAATTAATAAAAAAGGGCTGCAGATGTAGCTTTAGGTGAAGGCCCTGGGTTTAATCCCCAGAGATTAAACAAAAACAAGCAAGCAAGCAAACAAACAAAACCAGTACCTTCCCTTAAATGCCATTCAAAGCCAAATACATACAAATCCACATTTATCATGATGCTGGAGCTTCCAATTTAACACGGTCCCCACCTCTCCCTATTGCCTCCTCAGGACAAAGATTTGTGTTATGCCTCATCTGTCACCTCTCTCATTTATGTCTTGGCCTTGTCACATAGGAATTTAGGATTGTTTTGATGCTTGTCTCAAATTTGACTATGTACACAATGCATGCACACACGCACACACACACACACACACACACATCCATCTACACCACCACAGTTTGGGCTTTAGCTCCTTTTTCCAGCCATTCTACATGATTTTCCTGTATCAACAGAAGTTATAAAACTTGGATTTGATTTCTAGATGGCCTGCCTTGCTGTTCAAGTTGAAGTCTCTGAACCTCCATCCCATACATGTAAGATGAGACTGAATGCCTACCTGGTGGAGGGAGATAGGCCAAACAATGTGCATGAAGCACTTGGCCCAAACGGAAAGTTTCTTTAAGACTGACAAATATTTTCTGTCAGAGTCCTACCTGTGCACTCTAGGCTGCATTTTAAGGGTCAAGTTCCCTTTCCTAAGGCTCTACTCTGTGCCAAGGAGGCTGGGGGAAAGCAAAAAAATAATACAAGATAATCAGGAAATAGTTCCTACCCTTAAGATTCACACTCCTGGTAGGTAAGTCAATCATCATACTATGTGGCATGTTCTGTAATATGGGGAGGTAATGACGAATGACACTTTTTGATTTCTATAGGGACTTGATAAAGAAGTTTTCTCTGTCTGGGAATATCAAAAAGTACAGAATTAGGCAATGAGCCTTTGGCATGGCCATTCAAGTTAACACAATCAAGCAGTCATCTCTTAGATTCCAGTGCCTTCTGGTGGGGGTAGAGGCTGATACTTGGGAAAGAGCTTGATAAATATCTGATAAATGAGTGAGTGCATGGATAGATGGAGAGGTGGACAGGTGGACAAATGGAAAATAAATGAATGATGTGTGAGGTGGTGGATGGAAAGATGGATAGATGGATGATGGACTGGTGAGTAGATGGACAGATGGGTGGATGGGACAGATGTGTGCTTGGATGGATACATGGATATGAATGCGTGGACGAATATGTGACTGCCTTCTTGAGCTCTTAAATAGTTTCCATGCTACCTAAATGAAACTGAGTCTTCATCATAACTATCTTCTTCTCCTTCTCCTTCCTCATTACAACCACCATTTATTGAATACTTACTGTGAGCCAACCGTTAGACCAAAGACCAAACACACTGCTCTCCACTGCCTCACTTAGGCCTCACAGCACTGTCTTTAAGCATGGTACTTCCATCATGCCAACTTGGCAAATGAAAGAACTGACACTCTGAAGAAGAAGGTGGCCTGCCCAAGGCTGTTCAGTTAATGAGTGGCAGAGATGAGCTGCAAACAAGACTGCACATCACTACTAGTGTTCTGTGCTCACTATTGGGCCTGCCACAGAGATTGGTATTCAGGGCACAGAACAAGACAAATGCTCTGTCTGCCGACCTCTGTCTTGGTCCACCCTCCCAGCCTGGTCTTCACAGTCGCTTTAAGGAACTCTGCCTTCCTTCTTGATTGAGGACTCTCCCAGTGTTCCCTTTGCCCTCTCGCTAAGCAGATGGTTTAATTACTTGAAATTATTTTTAAGCAAGGACAAGAAGGTGAATTCCCTCTCCACCCCACATCTAACTCACAAAATGGAAATTGAGTTGCCTGTTTCTTTCCCAAACTAGTATTTTGTGATGCAACAATTCCCTTAAAAACAGAAAACAAAAAACCTGCCTTCTTTCACATCCTTCTAAGAGTTCCTCTCAGGCATAAAGGGCACTCAATGTCAGCCAGGTACTTAGAATTCTAAAACCAATTCCTGGAGTATTTATTGACCACTTATTATGTGCCAGCATCTATCCCTAATTCTTAGAGTCATCAATAATAACCATTAGTATTTATATAGTGCTGGTCAATATGCAAAGTGAATTGACATTTACAAAGAACTCATCTATTATGAAATCAAAGTTCTGAGAAGTTAAACAGCTTTGCTAAGTTACTGCTAGAAAGCAGGGCTGAAAACTGAAGCTATAAGCTTGGCCCTCGAGCCTAGGGCTCATCATTCCATGATATATACAAAGCTGTCAAAGGCAGCAGTGACTTCCAAACTGGAGCCACCTCTCCAAATATTCCAAGGACTTTCCACTGCCCATTTATTTGTGAATTGTGTGCTTGCTACCGGTGCCACAAAGACAAATAAATCTGGATTGCTACCCTTAAGAAAGACACAGTGTAGTTGGAGAGATGAAGTAACAACATCACTGCGAAGACTAATGTGTAGTATGTTAGAAGAAAGCCGAGTGCACTATAAGACAAACAGAAAGGGCATGAACTCCAATTTTGGGTTGGGGGCAGAGCTGCAGATAAAGTGCAGTTCTCAGGACCAACTTTTGCCCTTGTTTTCTGGAACTCACTGTCCTCCTTTCTGAGACTGTATTAGTCAACTCTATTGTTGCTAGGACACAATACCCAACATATCTCAAAAGACAAGATGTTGAATTTGGTTCATGGTTCAGGGAATTCAGACCATGGTCTTCTGGGTCTGAGGCAAAAATATGGTAGAGAAACAAGCAGAGCAAAGTAGCTTGGTTCACGGAAAAAAGAACAGAGAAAAAGCGCCAGAGAGGAATGGGACGGGACTCATACGCAGTACTCAAGGCCATGCCTCCACAACCACCCAGAAGATTGCTTTACTGATCCCCTGCATGGCTCCCAAGCAAACAAGCTGACACAGTCAAACATAACCATCACAGAGACCCACTAGGTTCTGTGTGTCCTCATCAGTAATTCTTTTTTTTCCATCACATACATGTACTTTACAGCACTGCCACTGCTAAGAACTGGAGAGAAGAAGAATGAACTTTTGCCTTTGCTTTCCACACATGCTATATCCAGTGGTTAAAACGAGTTAATTGAAAAATTATTAGTTTGTGCTATAAGAAATGGTCAATATTTGAACACCTTTTACAATATCCATTATATATTGTTTAGGCTACAGTGCAGCAATTTGCTCTGGAGAAATCTTAGGAAAATTTCATAGCACTAAACAAATGGCCAGATACTGCAATCATGTCTCTCCACAGCCACATCCCTCCATGTGGCCATATCCACAACTGAAACTTTGGAGTAAATGAAGTAACAAGCATTTAGCATCATTATAACTACTGTTAACTGAGTGCTTACTGTGTACTGGCATTGTTTTAAGCACTCCACATGAATTTTCTGATTAATCCTTCTACATCTGTGAAATAGATGCTGTCATTACCCCATTCTTAAGATAAGGAAATCAAAGCGCAAGGCTGGTTGTAAATGGCTCAAGGTCATGCAATTAGTACTAGGATAAAGCCAAGCTTCCAAACTGCACATCGGCTGTTAGAATCTTTGTTCCCATCTGCATAGAGAGGTGGAGATGTTAACAATGTGTTCACACAGGATAGCTCTTCAGTCCCAAGATTAGTCAAGTGTTTCGTTAAAACTGTCCTTCCTCCTTTCTAAAATGCAGATATGAATAGAACTCCTTACTATTGGGGGATGAAATCGTAAAGGCCGTTCCCTTTGGAGATTAGATACATTTCTATCATCCAGGAAGAAAATGTTTCCTGAGAGGCAGTGAGGTTGATATTGAGGGTGGCATCTGATTCACCCATTGGGCAGACAGGATTTGAGACTTATTTTCACACCAGCCAGAGCCATAAACTGACAATGATTGTGAGTAACTCTGTGAGGTGTGGGGCACAAACCAATTTTTTGAGTACCCAGGAGACAAAATACAGCCCAGAGCTGGAAAGATCATTGTTGCCATCTTTGTTTCCAGAATAGCCTTGCTCAGGTTTGGGCACTTGGGATATTGTGTATCCTTCTTCTACTCTACTTTTTATCCACCATGATGGATACATTAGCCTCTGATCCCCTTGATGGAGTCCTTGTTGTCTTTATTAACTTCAGATAATTCTTTTGAAATTTTAAGCATATAGTAATATTAGCAAAAAGTAATAACAATGTGGTTTCTCAAAGTTATACCTTTTGTTTCTATTTCTCACCTTGTGACTCTGGCTGATGTGTGGGCTTGGTTCATTCATTAGCAACATTAGTATTTGTTTTGGTTAAATTAATTTCACCAACAGTATTTTACTAAACATGGGGAAATGGAGTGAATTTTTGATCAAACACAAACAGGACAGCTTCAAAAGTAGAGGTGACAAGGCAGAGCCAAGATGTCCCTGCAGGAAGTCAGGTGTGACATAATGACATCCTGGCTTGGATTTGGCATTAAACAAATATTCCCTAGGGACTGAGAATATGGTGGTAAACAAGCTGGACACAGACATGTCCTCCCAAGGATCCAAACATCAGGACAGCCAAGGAGAGAGATAAGACACAGTACACCTAGGAGGTATTTGGGTACAGAATTAGCTCAATGTGGTCTTACAGGCAGACAACTAAACACTGTATTACTTTGAGTTTCAAAACCTGGTTGTGTAGCCAGGCGTGGTGGCTCATGCCTGTAATCCCAGCACTTGGGAGGCAGAGACAGGCGGATTGCTGAGTTCAAGGCTTGCCTGGGCTACATAGTGAGCTCAGGGCCAGCCTGAACTACAAAGCGAGACCCTGTCTCAAAAAAAAAAAAAAAAAAAAAAACCTGGTTGTGTAATCGATAATAACCAGGAAACTGGCTGAATTTTTATTAGCTTCTGAAATCTATTATAATCTCTTTATCTGAAAAAAGAGAGATGAGAGCAATGAAATTCAGGTTCTTCATGTTTGAACACTTTTGAGAGTGTGGATTCAAGAGAAATTAGCAGATATTTTAATTTTCCACTATCTGGTCCCCCATGCTAATCAGGCTACCTCTGAAATATCCCACAATAATTAACATCTGCCTGACACTCTTCCAGTCTGCAAAGCTGCTTCCCGGGCATTATCTCTCATACTCCCCACAACAACCTTGGGAGTTTGCAAAGCAATTTCACCGAGGTTATCACACCAGGTTCCTGAATTTTCATCCCTCATTTCCCTGTGGCCCACATGCCAGACAAGCCTGTCGTTTTGGAGTTCTGCAGACACAGCACGCTTTCACACATCCGAGATTTTACATTTGTGTCTCCTTCTGCCAAAAAGGCAGCCCATCTTTCCCTTACTCCACCAAGGAGTACCCTGTCTGTGCCAGGAAACCCAGGACAAGCAGGAAGGGAAAAAAAAGCCCATGCACCTGAGAGCAGGAAACACGAGTGCTGGTGCCCATGTCAGGTGAGACGACCCTGCCAATGGGCATAAGCTCTCTCCTGCAGCTAATCTGAATGTTAGTGCAAGCAATGAACCCAAAGAGTTTGCCTTTCTTTGAAAAATGTAGTACTATGCAGGGATGAAGGAAACCTTCTCCACTGTTGATGGGATTGTAGACTTGGGCAACCACTGTGGAGATCAGTGTGGAGATTCCTCAGAAAACAAGGACTAGAGGTCCCATTTGACCCTGCTATTCCCCTGCTAGGAATATACTCAAAAGAATGAAAAGTTTCATATCGTAAAGACATACATGCACCCATGTTCAGAGCAGCTTGGTTTGTGATAATCCAATCTTGGAAACAACCCAGGTGTCCATCAACTGGAAAATAGATAAAGAAGATGTTGGGTTTTTAAAAATAAAATGCTATAAAGAATGACAAATTTGAGTCATGTATATGCAAATGGACACACCTTGAGGACATACTCATAAGTGAAATAAATAGGTCACAGATATGTAAATACTATATCTTTTCTCTGGTATGACAACCTGTAGATGTAAATGAGTTCTAGAATGTATGATAGATTCTATGAAATAGGAAATATTCAAAGGGAATATGGTAGGGGAAAGTAATGAGGGGAAAAAATAAATGTGATTTGAAAAGAAAAATAAGCACATGCATATAGGGGGTGGGGGGTTGTAGGGTAGGGATATGGGTAAAATGAGAATTAACTCATGTCATATACTGAGTACAAATTCCCCAATGTTAAGTGTGATTGTGAGCTACATATAAAATGTACCAAAAAGAATTCAATTTTTTAAAAATGTAGTACTAGGCATACTGCTATTGGATGGACCTAGGTTCAAATCCCGACTCTGGAACTTCTATCTACATGGCCTTGGGAAAATCTCTAAATCTAACTCTGTATCTGCTCTTCTGTAGAAAAGGTCTTATAGTTTACACATTCAATATGAGGAAAGTGATGGTGATTATTAAGTATAAATGTTCATTGCTGTTTTGAGCTTATGAGAAGAAATTGCTAAAGAGAAGCTGTTATTAGGACTGACTAGTTTCTTCACAGCACAAAAAGATCTATGCTCATTTATCATCATCATCATCTTTATTAGTGCTGCTCTTGCTGTTACTATTGACACAGTCATTTTTAGGGAGTAGCTTTTCTTACAGAAACTGGTCCTGTTCTACCTTGAAATGTTTCTTCTTAGCAAAAGAAAGAGAAAGTATCTGTTTTGTCATGGGCAGGTTCACAGCAGTGATGTGGGACAGGGATCTGTCACTCCTCACAAGGTGGTTCACTAGGGACAGAGAAAAACCACCAAGACAAAGTGGACAGGGAAAGGTTAACACAGTCAGAGGCCCAGAGGCTGGAGACAGAGTGGCTTGTTTGGGAAGCTTCAGATACAGTGGTTTCTTCTAGTCTAGGTAGGAGCTGCAGAAATGGGAGTGAAATGGGAAGGAGACCTGTGCAGAACTAAAATCCTAATAGTGTCTATTCTGTACCTCAGAGTCTTCTAAAATACTGGTGTGCGTTAATGTATTTAGTTCTCACTCCAACCTCCTAAAGTAACCTGTTTTCAGTTCCATTTTGTAGGAGAGGAATGCCCAAGGTCACTGACTTGGTCTGTTTTGTGTTGCTGTAACAAAATACCTAAGGCTGGGGAAGGCACATGCCAAAGAAGTTTACTGAGCTCATTGTCTTGGTGGCTGGAAAATCTAAATGGTCTGGTGCCAGCATTGACAAGGGGGTCCTGACTGCACTACAACACAGCAGAAAAGGGGGAAAGGGTACACTTGCAAAGAAAAGAAAGATCAAAAGAGAAAATAAGGGCTGGGGGCAGGGCGAGGCGTGTTCTTTTGTAATAACTCACTTTCAAAGGAACCAACTCAACCCTGGTGGACTTGCACTGATCCTGTCACAAGCACAGTTAAAACCTAATCACCTCCCTTGAGGCCCTGCCTGTTAAACATCCTAAAATATCAATAGTTACACTGGGTATCAGACTTCCAGTGCATGAATCTTTGGGAACCGACCACATTCAAACCATAGCAGTCACATAACAAAGGTAGATCAGATTAAAACCCAGCCCCCAGCTCATGACCACTAAGCCAAGCAAGACTTATTCTTCTCCTTGCACCCTGGGGCAGCAAGGGGCTGGTCTCTCCAAAGTCAGGGGGAAGCGAGGAACTATCACCTGCTCAAATCAGCTTGGGCAGGTCCAAAGTCACCTCCTTTCTGTTACTTCCCTGGATGCAGAGGTGGGGAGTTAGAAGCACCCAAATGTAAAACCATTTCCATATAATTATGCCTCCTTGACCTACATGTCATTCAGCTATGTGCTTGGGCTGGAGGCACAAAAAAAAAAAAAAAAAAAAAAAAAATTTCTCCAACCAGAGAAAATTGCTTCCCAAGGCCCCCAGGTAATTAGACATTGTCCTCTGGGCATGGCCTGTTCCTCGTCTATCCAGCACAGATGCCGCCACTTCGACCCTGTGTCTGAGACAGAACATCCGCGGGAGGGTGGCCTTGCAGGATGTGCAAGCGAGCTGCGTGTACCAGGGAATTTTTCTAATGTTCTTGAACATCCAGATCTGGTGGATCCCTCCCCCTGCTAACCTGACAGGGGAGTGAGGCACGCACTGTGTGGGAAGACGCTACCTCTCAATGTGCCTGTCCTCTCACGTCAGATTCTGCAGATGAGGAAGCTATAACCCACCCATATTTGCAAGTCCCACTAAGGAAGATGAAGGAACCTGTGCTGATGATCCTCCACCTCATCTGCCCTTGGGGATGTCAACAGTTAGGTACAAATACTAAGATTTTTACTCAGTAAAGCTCTTTAATGCTTAAAGCCCTTCCATGACTCCTCATGGCCTCAAGACAAATCCACCTTTGACATGGCTGCAAAGTCACTGCAGTCCAGAGCTGTCAGTTCTCTACCCCGTCCCAGCCAGGACCTCCCCATCCTGTCTCCAGCAGGGATGGGTGGCGACATAAGTGAGTAAGAACAGTGGTGACCACTTGAGCAGAAAGGAGTCCCATGGCCTTCCCTTCTGGTTTTCAAAAGATCAGATCTCAGATTGGACCTGAAAAACCCAATCTGTACATATGGCAGCTAGCTTAAAAACCTCATAGACACCTCTGCTACCCAGAATCTTCCCACAAATTGTCAGTCTTTGACTGCTGTTGTATGTCAAGCTGCCACCCTCCCTCTTGCCTCTTGGCCTTGGCATAGTCTGTTCCCTGCCATTAGCACCCTCTGCTTCCCCACCACTTGAGGGGCCTAACCCTCCAAGTTACTGTGCACCTGTCTCCCCCTCCAAGAAGGCCTCTGTGATCTCTGCTTGGGTTTGTTCCCTTGTCTTAACTGCTCCCACAGCACACTGCCTTCTGCCTCCAGGGAACTTCTCTCTGAGTATCTGTCTGGCCTTTCTGCCAGCCTATGAGGTACAGAAGGGAAAAAACCTGTTCTCTGGGTACATGATGTCTGCAGCCTGTGGCAAGGTACCTGGACACAGCACACAGCCACTACCTGTGATGGAAGACAAGGGAGGAGGCCAGTTGGCCTAAGCACAGTTGGTGCAAAGCACAATGCTCCTCACTCAGAGTCTCTTGGGTTAGACTGGTACACAGCCAAAATAATACCCATTAAGCACTTCATATAATGCCAGGTGATGTTCTAAGCACTTCATTTGTGTTCATCCATTTAATTCCCATGAGAACCCCAAGAGACAGGTGGTGTTAGCTCCATTTTACAGATGAAGAACACTGAGACACACAGTGTTTAATAAACTTAGCCAGGATCTCAGAGATAGGACTGAAAATTTGGGATTCTGGTTTTAGAACCAGTGTTCTCCAACTCTCCTCTGTTCATAAGACAAAGACCAACTGAATCCTATTTCTGAGTGCCCACTGCATACCAGGCTTGGTACTAATTTTTCACACATTAAATCACCCTATCTATTTAACAAGGCCTGTGGAAAGATGTTATTATTTCTTATTGCATTGATAACAAAACTGAATTAAGTATCATGCTCAAGAAAGTAAATGGGGAATTCAAATGCAGCCCTGTCAGCCACCCCAGAAGGTAATAAGAAAGAATTTCAAAGCAGCTACTGAAAGACATGGGATTCAGAGAGAAGAAAGCAGAAAGGAGTGAGATCAGTCATCATTCATATGTTGGACTGCAGTGAAAGTGACAGCAAGCCAATGAATGTTCCCCAGAAAGCCTTGGGGAAATCCATTCACCCATCATCTATCCATCTATCCATCCACATCCATCCATCCACCCACCCACCCACTTTGCTTTCATTTCACAAATAGTGGTGTACTGTATAGTTCTTGACAGTTCTCTGATACAGACAGTTGAGACTTCAGGTTCAAAAAAGATAATACAGTCCTCTCCTCCCAGAGGCTCCCAGTGCACAGTGACAAGGACCTGGAGGAGATCGTTGCAAAAATGTGACTACTCTTGCCAATGTGATACTTGGGTCAACTCATCAAGCTCAAGGAAGGCTTCAGAAATAAAGTCTACCAGGCCAAGGGTGAGAGAGGGGAAGGCACTGCAGACAGAAGAAAATGGTGGTGAGATGGTACAGAGAGAAGAAAGAGCCCAAGGTGTGGAGTGACTATGGTGTTGGGGGACCTTGTTGGCCATGCGAGAACTTCACATTTTGACCAAAAAAGCAGAGGTCTCAGATTACTCATGGACCACAATGTCTTGGCGTGTGTATGTCTGTGTGTGTATGTAAATACTGGAATACACAGAGCTAAACTGTGACAGGCAACTGGCAATGGGGCACAAACTATGTTATGAAATAGGCCCCCGCACTATGCCCACCCATTCATTTGTGTTACTTGCCTGGCCCCTGTTGCTCTTTGAGCTTCTAAGTCCTAGCACAAAGGCATGGAAGTGAGCAGGGAATTTAAATGATTCCTTCTGCTGCTTTGGGATGATTTATCTAGTAAGTTCTCAGCATCTGGAGCCCAAGGAAAGGGTCTCTTCACTTCAGGAGCCTGACCCAGACTCTGGTACACAGTTGGGCACCACTAAATTGATGTTGAACTAAACTGGATTCATGCGGAAAATTCTGGCACAAACCCTCTCCTTGGGACCCACAAGTCTCAATAAAAATCTCTCACATACTGAACACCAAATTAATTTCCAATTACCCTTGATTACAGCACCCAATATATTCTCTCCAATGTCGCCTTGGTCATCTGCTGGTCAATTGAAAAGTGTTAGCCAGCCCTTGTGAATAGCTACAATGACATGTTGAGTCTATATTCTTAGTTATTTGTTCATTCACTCGAGAGATATTTATTGAACATATACTGAATGCCAGAAAGTGTAAGAAGTAGGTGAGATTAATAATTATTAGCAGAATAGACCTACTGTTCATGCATTTTTACCTGACAGGAGTGATGGTAAATACATACTGCAAACATACTGGGTGCTTTCTTTACAGTAATTTGTTTAATCACCTGTGATAGGTGCTACAACACCATCCTTTTCCCAAATGACCAAAACCAAGGTAAGGAGGTTACATAATAATCCAATGTCACACAGCTAAAGAGCAGTACGGGCACTTCCAAATCCAAGCAGCCTGGTTCCAGAATCCATACTCTTTGCCTCTGCTCTTTCTGGGGTGATGCTGGGAGCCCTCAAGCTCCCTTCTAGATCACCGGCATGGGGTTGTGACAGTGGCGATCAGCTCCCACAGTGTCTGCAGCAGCAGAACGCTGGGCGTGTGCATCCTAACAACATGTCCTGAACCTCAGTACACTTCTGTTCTTTTTCAGTTTTTTCCCTGATGTCACTTGTTAATGCTTTTTCCTCTTTTAATTTACACACACACGGGTTGCAGGCCTGACACTAGAATCCTGAGAAGGACACGCAGTCAACCACTGATGGCCATAGCTTATTGATAAGCCATTCTATCCTAGGAAGCAGCTACAGAGCACAGAGGCCTTAAGGCTAGAAAGGCAGCTTGAGTCATGGGTGAAGGATTTTAGTTTTAATTTTTTTCCTGGGTTCCTCCTTCTTAACTGTTGCTCATGCAGGGCCTGGGCCAACAATGCACCCCACCTCCTCCCAGTCTCTTCCTCTCTGGCTCCATGAAGTTTCCCTGGCCGTACCCATTCCAGGGGACATCTGTACTTACAGGCCACCCTTGCTGCTTGGTCATGAGGCCTCACCCTTTCTCTCCCATTCTGGTGGGAAAGGGACTGCTCACCTCCACCGGCCTCCGGAATGTGAATGCACCATACCCACTCAGCACTTGCTACTTCAAATGGTAAGGGGGAACCCAGAGCTCACAGGTAGGCAGCAGTGCAGGATTCTCCTGGGTCATAGACGAATGGATGATTCACGTGGACAGGAAACACTTTCTGTCAGCACATCGCTGCACCTCCTATTGGGTATGGTGCCTATTATGTGGTAGGTGGCTCAGGAAACATTTGTTGAACAGAGGTGTGAATGCCAAGCTCCTTTAATTCTTCCTTTGTCCTTGATGGCATGGAAGAACAAGGCAGGGTCACAGAAAATGATGGCTTTCTCTTGGCTGCATTTTGTATGCACAACTGATAAGCGATTTGCCCGCAGCTAAAAATACCTACCCCTGGTGGCCACTGGATAGATGGTGCTTAGCGCAAGATGTTTAATCAAACAGCGACAACCCAAGCAGAGCCACAATTAGCCTCTGACGCCCCAGTGAACTCCAGATGAAGAGCCCGGAAGCCTCTGACTTCCTGTTGATGCCCTGCACTCGGTGACTATTGCCCTGAGTCCTCAAAAGAAGAACAAATGAGCGTCCTCTGCCCAGGGCAGTTGCCAGCTGGAAGTGCGGATGGGCAGTTTGGGCAGAGAGCAAGCCCATGGGATGAATGCATGGCAATTAGCCAGCAGGGAGCACTATTTGATACTGAAAGGGACAACGCAGAGCATCTCCTAGGCTTCAGGAAGTGACTGGACCCTCCTCCCAGTCTTCATCCCACCTCCCTACCTCAGAGGGTCCCAAAGGGCAGGATGTAGTCTCCTCTAAAAGAAATTCTCCCAGCCTCCCTCATGCCACACGTGAGCCAGTTGATGTGGGGTTTTGTTGTTGTTTTAGTTTTTTGAAACAGGGTCTTGTTTTGTAGTTCAGGCTAGCCCTGAGCTCACTATGTAGCCCAGGCAAGCCTGGAACTCACAGTAATCCTCCTGCCTCTGCCTTCCAAGTGCTGGGATTATAGGTGTCAGCTACCATGCCAGCACTGTGGTGCGTGGTACTGACTGCTGGGATTACAGGTATGACATGTGGTACCGGGAATCCAATATGGGACTTTGCACTTGCGAGGCAGACGCTGGAACCACTGAGCTAAATCACCAGTAAAGCAGATGTGTTTTTAAAGGGTGGAAGAAAGGACAACCTGGGCTATCTCTACTTAATGGTCTATCCTTCTAGGCTGTTTATAAAAACATCTAAAGAAATAGATGCATCCCATGGGTTTTAGAGCCATATAAAAATATTTTGAGTAGTCCTGGCTCCACCACACACTTACTGTTTGACCTGAGAAAATCACTTAAGTCCTCCAAGCCTCAGTATTTCTATCTTTAAAGTGGGGCTACACTGCAAATGATATATGTCCCAGAATGTCATGTGGAAGTTACCATTAATAAAACTTCTAACACAGTAGGTGCTTAATAAAGTAAACCATTGTTACTGCATCTATTGTCTTCACTCAGCCCTTGTATGTCAGGTGTCAGAGGATGGGAGAGTTGGAGGAAACATCTGATACCACAGGATACAATCTCATTCAAGTTAGAAATTCTCCCAAGCCTCAGTCTTCTCATCTATACAGGGGTGAAGATTATATCTATTTTATTAGTAAAGATTAAGGACTGGATAGTTAATATACATGCCCCTTGATTTATGATGAGGTTATGTCCAGAGAAACCCAATTTAAGTTAAAAATATCCTAAATGGGAAATACATTCGTATACATTGCCCAGTGAGTAGCCTCACCTAGTAACAGGGGCTGCGGCAGCCTTGGCTGTCTTCCCCATAATCATGGGCTGACCAGAAGCTGCCAGCACTGTGAGAGGACCGTACTACAGACTGCTAACCCAAGAAAAGATCAAAACTCAGAAATTCAAAGTCAGTTTTCTTCTGAATGGACATCACAAAACTGAAAACTAGCAATTCAAATCATTACAAATGGAGGCTGCTGTGTTGGGATTTTTGTTTTGCAGTCATATAGAACCCAGGGCCTTCGCAATGAGCTACATACCCAGCCCTTATTTTTTTTTTTATTTTGAGTCAGAGTCTCAGTAAATCTCTGAGTTGCTTAGTTTGGGCCCTAACTTGGATCCTCCCGGCTCAGGCTCCTCCCCACCTCCGCAGTGTTGGGGTTATAGGTGCGTTCCACCAGGGCCAGTTTGGATTGTGCATTATATTAGAGAAGAAATCGAGTTTGGGTCATGAATTACAAAGAAAGGAAATCAGCACTTGACACATGAGATGTCCTTGTCGACTGTCAACTGCTCTAAGAGAACGGTGGACCTTCTCCTTTCGTGCCTCCTGGCTTGGCCCCAGCGGTTCACACTCCCTGCAGAGACTGTCCTTGTCTCTGTTAATCCCAACTCACCTTCCTCAGCTGTGAACTATGAAGCCATCATAAGCATTAACCCTTTCTAACTCATGGACTAACCTTACTGATTTGGAACCCAAGGTTATCAGAAGGAAAGCGGCTTAACTAAGGGCACACAAAGGTCTGTGTCAAAGCCAACCCAATGCAAAGGAAATCTAAGGCCCTTTCCTCCACTAAGTCTGATACCTGTGCCAGAGGTCTCGCCTAGAGCTTGTCCTGCCTTCAGGAAGCAGATCAGCATGAGGCCCTGTCTGGAACTGCTAATGCTTTTCGTTCCTCCTGGGACCCTGGGCTGCTCATTTCTCACCCTGGAAAGACTGACCATCTCCTTGATAACCATGACACTCACTGAGCGCTCCCTTGGGCCAGCTCTTGCTAAAAGCTTTGTGTACACACTTTCCTCTGATCCCTACAGCAAGCCTTTGAATTGGTACTGTCATTACTTCTATTTCGCCAATGAGAAATATGAATCTCATTGTGCTTATGAAACTTGACCAAAAATGCCAGTTAGAAAAATCCAAGGCACGGAGGCTAACCCAAGGTCTCCCAATGTCAATACATTTGTTTCTCACTTCAAGAATCTTGGCCATTCTAAGAAATACCTGTACACCTGAGAGTTGCTCCTGCAAAGCCTTGCCCTGTCTGTCTTTGTCACAAACTCCCAGAGCAGAGCAAGCGCAGCTGAATCTGTCATTTGGTAAAGAACTTGACCCAGGATGGCACCATCAAGTGCTTGCAAGATGCTGCTTCCACTTACCAGCTCTTTTGTCATGGGCAGAGGACCAACTCTTTCTGAGTATCAGTTTCCTCATTTGTAAATGGATACCCGAAGGTACGCATGGACACCTGGTTCTACCTGCAATGTCATTCCCTTACTATTTCCTTTAAATCAAGTCACTTTTTAAGTAGCTGGACTTATCACCTAAGCAGGCATTTAGCACTACTGTACGTGGAAAAATAATATTCTTCTAATACTTCTTAAACTATATCCATAACTCATCCACACAAAGCCACCAACACATGGAAGATGCTCAGAGGGCAGTCCTAAAAAATGAACTTGACACCCCAGTACCGCAAAGAAAAAAATGAACTTGACATTGTACAGTCTGGAAGCTTTAGAGTATGTTGGATGGCTTGGATGTGGTTTCTTGATTAAAGCCTAGAGTTATCATGGTTACTCAAGAATATTTCCCCTCATCAAAAAACCAGAGCCTCACGCCTGTAATCCCAGCACTCAGGAGGCAGTGGCAGGAGGACTGCTGTGAGTTCAAGGTCAGCCTGGGCTACACAGTGAGTTCAGGGCCAGCCTGAACTACAAAATGAGACCCTTTCACACACAAAAAAAACCCAGAGCCAATTCTGGTGTTCAAAAAAGCCAACAGATTGGCAAGGCTGAGACCAGTGGAGTGCCACTGATGCTGACTCACTTTTCCCATTGCCCTGAGGCAGGCTGCCCTCAGGTGGCAGCCAGCTTAGCTCTCACTGCCTGTCTGTCTAGTCCACACTGGAACTCACTTCTTTATTACTTTCTGGGGAAAAGAAAGAAAACTGCAGCCCAGATTTAGAGCTCAAGAGCTTCAAGACAAATCTATAACATTTGTTCCATCTTGGCAGCCTTCACCAATTCATCCCAGCCCCACTAAACCCAGGCATATTGAATGTATACTTTCCAACATGGCACTCAGACAGCCATTTCCAATAGACTGAAGATGGAATACTTTGATATGAGATTATAAAGCCAGAAACAAAGAAAAGGGCAATACTAGCTTTGAAAAGAGTCAAATGCTTGGCTACAAGTGGCACCAATCAGAAAAATAATGGAGAAGACCATGGTAGTGCAGCTATAGAGAAAAATAGGAATAAAATAAGTACTAATAAATTTTTTTTCCAAAGTTATTTCTGAGGATGTAAGAGATGATGGAGTTGTTACACATTATTGAGTAATGGCTCTTAAAGGTATAGATAGTCAATCATAGATAATGATCAGTGTTGTCTACCAACTAGAGAAGCAGTGGGCATAGATTGGCAGATGGCTACAATGAGATGGCTGAGGTTGGAAGCAGTGAAGAATCTTCAGATAGACTGACAGGGCTGACAGCACTTGGAATGGGCCATTGAGGGAAACCGGAATCTTCTCTGCATTCCTTGAGAACTTGGACTCTCTCTGCAACTATCATAGGGTCTGGCATCTAGCAGATGCTCAATAATTGTCTGCTGAACCACAACCGGTTAAATGCTTTTATAAAAAGTAACAATAGCTAATCTGTGAGTGTTTACTGTGTGCCAGGAACTCTGCTAAGTGTTATACACATGTTATTCTATATAACTTCAGAAGATGCTATTTACTATGATGCTCATTTCACAGATGTGGAAACTGAGGTTGAGAGAGATTAGGAGGCTTGCTAGGCACTAAGGAAATGGTGCTCTTGCCATTTGAACTCAGGCTGTTTGTTCCCAGAGAATGTCTCCTTAATCAATTAGGATAGGTTCTTACATACAATGATTTTGCGGGTAAAAGCATGCAAAAACTGGAAAACCCAGACAGCCATACTGAGTGCTTCCAAGAATCCCGATGCTGTCCCTCAGGGGTTGTCATTCTGGTGAGGTGAGGTCCCACTGCCTAACTTCTCTTTCATTAGTTAACAGTCAGTTTTGCTTAGTAGTTGGTTATCCTTAATAACCAACCCTCAGAAGAAAGTTCCTCCTTCCCAAGTTTCTGCCCTGGAACAAACAAGACCACAGGTAGCAAGGGTGGCTACCGACCAGCTGATAGCTCTGAGCCTAGGGACCCTTGGTGGGCCAGCTGCCCCTGGATTCCTCCGCTGCTCCTGTCCTAGGGACCCACTCAGAGCAGAACTTCTTGACACCCTGCCCAGAGGCCTAAAAGACCAAATACCAAATATTCTTTGAGGGGGAATGGGTACTGAGGTTTTAACCCAGGGTCTTTCAACTGAGTGATATCTCCAGCTTTTCTGTATTTTTAAATTTTGAGACAAGGTCTCACTAACTTGCTCTGGCTAGGCCAGAGTTTGCAATCCTCTTGCCTCTGCCTTTCACAGTGCCGGGACTATAGGCACACACCTCCTTGTCTGGCTACACTCATCAGTTTCTCCACACTGACACACAGACAGTTGCCTGTGAGGAAGATGACAACCTCCAAGAGCTAATGTCCCATCACATGGCCCTGCCTCCCTCTTGATCTGAATAAAGACCTTACTGGCTTCTTACATAAGAGGCTGGGAAATCATTCCTAAAAATCCATCCTTGGGAATTCCCAGGAGCAGGTAAAATACCCCAGTGGAATTTTGTGTGGTGCCAAGGTCTGCATGACATGAGGCTGACTTTTCCAGCACAACCCGAGGAGGAGGGATGCGGTTAAGTCATAGGAGATGGTGACAGAAAGGGACAATGGCTCTTTTTGGAAATTCACAAGAATGTAATTTAGGATGCAAAGAAGCAGGGTTTGAAAAAGGTTACACCAAGAATTTAATTAGTGCAGATAAACAATTCCCTCTCTCCTGTTCTTAAGAGCCGTGCGGACACAACCAAACGTCACTGTCTGTGCTTCGTCACATAATTGCCATTGCAATCAAAAAGTTCTTCTAGGTGTCTAACCTAAGCTTTTTATAGCTCCGGCTTCAGCTCTTTTCTTTCTGACAAAATGTCTTAGCTGTCTTTAGCAGGAAAGGAGGGGAGGACAGAGGATGAGAGAGAGGAGGGAAAAATCTACCCTAGAAGGAAAGAAAAGTATAATTACATTTCTCAAGGGGGGTTGGCAAATGTACATAACATGTTAATTCTTTTTAATTTCCTTCTCCTCACTTCCTCTTTCCTCCCTCCATCTCTTGGTCCCCTTTCATTTGTAAGTGATCCAGTTCCTTATGTCCTATTATCTTTTATTTTGAACTTTACATTTTGTGTCTCTCATATATGAGAAAACATGACTTTGAAGCTCATGTGTCTGATTTATTTCACTTACATTATGGTCTCAAGCTGTGTCCATTTTCCTCCAAATGACTTGTTAATCCTTCTCTATAGCACAGTAGTACTTCACTGCATATAAATATCACACTTTATTCACTAATCAGCTGAACAAACCCATGATCTACCTCAAAGTAAAAAATTTAAAGTTTACACAATACTGTTCTGTATAATCCCATCTTATGCTGATGATCATTATTACTAATTATGTCATTACTTTAGGCACTTAAGCATCCTGGAGATAAAAATACCAATGGTTCAAAAATATTTGTACTAGTTATCTACTCTTAATGAGAAACCCCAAACTCAGAGATTAAAACACAGCTTATGACCACATGTCACAGATCTGGAGCTTCCTGGGACATGCTGTGCAGACTATGCTTTGGGCCTCCTGCAGGTGCTCTCAGGGAGCAGCTGAGGTTCTGCGGAGTGGCATCCAGGACGGTGGCTCTCTCCCATGGCAGATAGTCATAGCCAGATGCTGGTTACCAGCTTTACTGAGCTTTTTCGAAAGCTCCTGTGTAGAGTACCCACACATGCTCTCTCCAAGAATCAGGGGCAAGTGTTTCAAAGGCCCATGTACAACCTCTGTGGTCAAACAATGTCCCTTTCACTGTAGTCTGCTGCTCCAAAGTCACAGGACCAGCTCCCACACAAGGCATGGCAATTATGCACATAAGGCATAGGACATGAATTTCAGGAGTTATAGTTCACTGGGGACCATCTATATAAGATGAGCTATCCCATTATCTATGGACAATGAGTTACCGGCAGACTTCCCCGTTCTAATTTCTAATGTACTAGTTAAACATATAAATTCAAAAGACAGAATATGGTTGACATTGTTTCATAACACTCTGGCTGTGTAACTTCAAACAAATGACTTAGCCTTTTTTAATCTTAATGCTCCAAATCTATGGTACCAACTTCCCATAGTAGCTGTGAAGATTAAACAAGATACTGTACAACCATTGTGGAGATCAGTGTGGAGATTCCTCAGAAAACTAGGACTAGAGGTCCCACTTGACCCTGCTATTCCCCTGCTAGGAATATACCCAAAGGAATTAAAAGATTCATATTGTAAAGAATATACCCAAAGGAATTAAAAGATTCATATTGTAAAGACTCATAGTAGCTCAGTGTGTGAGAGCCCAGTCTTGGAAACAACCCAGATGCCCATCAACTGGAGACTGGATAAAGAAGATGTGGGGGTTTTTTTTAGTAAAATGGAGTATTACTCTGCCATAAAGAATGACAACTTTCATTCTTGTATATGCAAATGGATACACCTTGAGAACACACTAATAAGTGAAATAAATAGATCACAGATATTTAAATACCGGATCTTTTCTCTGGTATGAGAACCTGTAGATGTAAATGAGTTCTTGAATGTATGACAGATTTTATAAAATAGGAAATATTCAAAGGGAATGTGGTGGGGGAATGTAATGAGGGGAAAGAATAAATATGATTAGGAAAGAAAAAGAAACAGCATTTGAATAAGGGGTGGGTGTTGTGGGTGGGTAGGGATATGGGTAAAAGTGAGAATTAACTTCTGTCATCCACTGGTACAAATTCCCAAGTGTTGAGTGTGATTATGAGCTGTATATAAAAAGTACCAATAACGAATTCAATTCTTAAAAAAAGACTAAACAAGACAGTACGGAAGATGGAAGATGGCTTGAACTGTCCTGGGCACTGTAAATGCTCAATAAACATGATCTAATTCTACTATTATTATGCATTGATATAATGTTTACTTTTTTATAACTGAAAATAGTAATTTTCAAAGACAAAAACTGGAAATGTAACAGCACTAAGAGATAGAAACTCACAATTCCCTTTGTCTTCTGTCTCTTAGTCCAGTTGACTCCTCCAAGAAACCTGCAGAGGCCCCTAGGTCCTCGGATATGCAGAGAATAGTTCTAAACCTTGGCCTTGCCTCCACATGTGCAGAACATCAGTGATGTGGTCCGACAACCCAGCCTGTGTGATTCTCCCAGCCACTCCCTAAATCCTCTCAGTTTGGAACATAGTAAGCCGCAAAATACAGGAAATGAATCCCCCCCGAGAATATAACCAAGAAGCTTTGCAATCACAAAACATGGGCTTTCTATTACCTGGCGGCTTAACCCTGTCTCATAGCACGATTGACAGAAAGGATTTGCCATTTAGAAGCATTGACATTCTGACTGCGAGGCTCTCCGAGGCTGGCTTGGGTGGGATTGGCTCAGTTTCCTCAAGCACTGAGTCCCCGGGTCAGTTTGCTGGGAGAGAAAAGCTGTGAAATGCAATTTCAGGCAGCAATGATTTGGGTTCCTTGACTTACTCACCCTTTATAAATATACATACACCCTGTCAACACTGCTCTTTCTCTTTGGGGAAAATGTGCTGGTGTGGAAAGGAAAGGAATTTTTTTTTTTTTTAGGGGAGTTATACCAAATGTCAAATCATAAGAGTTAAGTCTCTGCCTTCTTATTTCTTTTTTGAGCAGTCAACACAACACACAACACCCATTCCCCTCTGGCTCTCTCAGCTTGCAGATCTCTCCCCCACCCCAACACGTTCTCAGGGATCTTGATTTCACCGTGCAGCAGGAGTCGTGGCCAACCTGTACAAAAGAATGGGAAAGTCTTGGCGTCTGCAGGTTAGTTTCTCAAGAGAGGAAATTACTAGAAACTTCAGGGAATGTTAAATATGAATGCCTAGCAATTTCAATTGGGGCTGATAATTTGCCTGACTTAAAGCATTAATTAGGTAGGCCTAGAATACCTTTAAAGAGTTATGATATGGAGAATTTTTAGCATCACATTTGAAACAGGGTTCCAGTAGAGAAGAACAGACAGTGGCAATGACCCTCTGCAGAACGTACACAGTGCTTTTCCCTGGAGACCTCAACATTTAGCCATTCCTGCCACCATAAAGCAGGGGTAGGCATATGAAAGGGGGTGTGGACAGTGATTCATGGAGAGGAAAAAAAGGGTTCCTTTTAAGTCTTAGGCACCTTTTAAGGCTTAGGAATGGGAACCATTTTTCTGTAGCTGATATCCCTTCCCTATGACCAAAAATAAGCAAAGCAGAATTACACGTTCTAGGAAGTCACAAAGAACTGGAATCACCACCTGGCTTCCTCATTTGCTTAGTTTATAGACTTGGGAAAATTACCTAAAAATGCTGTTTTTCACCTGTAAAATGGGAGTTGTGTCCCTTTCTTCTGTGCTGTGGACATACCAAGCACATTCATGTGCCATTTCCACCACTCAGAGTCTTCTTTGTCATGGCAGAGTCCTTCTCCTTATCCAGAACTGAACTCTGCTGTTCATGTCCATTCTAAAGATAACCTGCACCCATCAAACTGTCTCATCCCTTGATTTAACTCTTCATGGCATGACTGGCTGAAATTTGTATGTCTACTCATCTGTCCCCTATAATATGCATGACAGAAGGGAACTTGTCCATTTTGCTACTCTCTGTGTTTCTAATGCTGCTTTGAGCAATACCTGGGGCCGGAAATGCCCAACTAGTATTTGCTGAATGAATGGAATGGACTCTCAGGCTTGAGGACTTAGTATGTGCCAGGTGGCATCTTAACAATTTGCAAGCATTATCTCAATTTTTGTCTTACTCAGAATAACCTTATGATATCTTCATCCTTAGTAATCCCATTTTATAGAGAAGGAAACTGAGGCATAGAGAGACTGAACAAACTTGTCCAAAGCCAAACAGCCAATAAGTGGTGAAGCCAGAGCAAAGCCCAAGCAGCCCCAAACTCCACACTTAGCTCCTGGGCTCCCAGCCCTGCACAGCAGGGAGCGTCAGACCCTATCTTCAGCCTGATTCCCAGGAAGCACTTGATTGCAGCACGCAGGGCTAGAAGCCAGATCTCAACCCACCTCCTCCTCGGAAGGCTTCCCTTTTGCCCTGTGTTGGCTCAGATCAGCAACTCTGGTCTCACTGTGTAATGTTCTCCTTTACTGCTTTCTACTCAGCCACTTGCATGATATTTCTACACTGTTTGAGTGGAGATGTCAAATGTCTACCATTTTAATGTGTATCCACCTTCAGCCCATGAACAGATCTTTGCCCACCGAAGTTAGAAGCTAAATACTTTTTGAAAGGATTTCTGGATAAATAAAACATTTTAAAATGTTCCTCAACAGAACAGCAAGACTGTTTAATAAAAGAGATCCATTAAATCAAAAAATGCTTACAGAGCAAGCAGAATCAATATGTGTTCCTTGCCTTAATAACTTAATACTTCCACACGTCTCTTCGCCCCTAGGCCTTTGCACATGTTCCCTTTGCTAAAAACATCACCCTCCACACTTGTTGCTTTGTTTGCTTGTCCTCAATCTCAACCTGAACCTAACTCCCTCCAAACATTCCTTTTCCTAACACTTACCATAGTTTGAGGTTGTACATTTTCTTCCTTAGTTCTTCTGTTGAAGTTCCTCTCTCTTAACACACAATAGGCCCCATGAAGACAGGACTAACAATGTTTGTTTTGTTCACCATCTCCTCCCAGGGCAAACCTCCAAGTAGGTAAACAAAAACATTGTCTAAGGCACAGGTAGACTTGAAATGTCAGGTCTATAAATGTCTAAGGTATGATAGAAATATATGGTGGAGGTTTAAATTTAAAATTTTTATTAAAGTCAGAGACACAGTACCATTAATCTCCTTCAAAATACTATTCCTCCCTTCAAACACATTTATTCTATCATTCTTTCTATTTTCTGAAGGATTTCTGGAAGCCCTCTTTCAGGAGTGTCTCTACAAGATGTCACCAAGAATATGGTGAATGTCACTGATGAGTGCCATCCAAGCAAAGGCAAGGTCATAAAAAC
>PVIC010011627.1:0-41084 GCA_004025085.1 Thryonomys swinderianus | reverse complement strand
CCACGCCCGGCATCTGTGGTATGTGGTATTGATTGCTGGTGGGTATGAGTCACCATGCCCAGCGTTGTATATGGTTACCGGGATCGAACTCAGGGCCTTGCGCTTGCGAGGCAGGCACTGGAACCACTGAGCTAAATCTCCGGCCCTGGGATGTCCTTTTAAGCTCTCATTGGCATGTAGTCGCCATTATAGTTGTAAGTGTGAGAAGTGGGGACTTTTAAGGGGAGATTAAGTCATGGAGGCTGAGCCAGAACATGCCTTCCCCAAATACAGACACTGAGAAGGTCCAGATGCAGGTCAACTCCATACTCGATGCTCCCAAAAGCAGGACACAGGTTTACAAAGATGAAAGGTCCCCTTGATCCCTACTCAGGGAGAAACAAAGTGAACACAGAGGACAGCTTGAGAACCCCCCCCTCAGGGCCTCAGAGGCCACCAGAAGAGTCCACGCCAAGTCTCTCTCTTGTGTCGTCACTTCAGAACTCACTGTTCTTTGTTGATGATGCTACAGAAGATGGAATTCCAAGCCACTTCTGAGAACCACTCATTCCCTGGGTTCCACATATGCATGAAACACTGAACTCCTGTGGGCTTTTCTTTTCCTTTTTTGTCTTTTGGAATACAGTCCCCTCTAAACAAGGCCCTTGGGGTGTTATTATTTTGTCCACAGAGGTCACACAGATGCATAACACCAAGGCACAGGACATCCCAGTCTTATACAAATACTTCTGAGAGTAAAAAGGGAAAGCTCCCCAAATGATTTGGAAGCTATTACAACCTATAAAACAAACCCGATGAGGATAGTACAAGGAAGGACAGTCCAATCTCACACCTAAACAAGGACCTCAAAGTCCCAAACAAATCACTAGCAAACTCACTCCCTGGTATATATGTTGAAATATGTTGAAACACTTGGTCATGTTGGGGGTTGCAGATGAAGGGTGGGAACGGAGTCCTGGCAGGAGCGTACCTGCCTGGGCAGCCTCCCCTTGCCTTCCCACATACCTCTTTGTGCCCATGTTTGACCCCTCTTCCATCCAACAGGACACCCACGACGGGGAGCTGCCTTAAGGCTTCCAGGAAACTGCCGGTCTGGCAAGGGCCTGTCATGGGGGCGTCCACCTGTTGAACTTAGTGCCCTGACCTCCAGGAGGGGCAGGTGGCCTCGCCCCAGCCTAGCTCAGCCCTCTGTCTTCCCGCAGGACACAGAGAAACCGGGCACAGTGCTACGCTCCCAGGAGCAGTGAGAACTCCTGAAAATGGAGTCTTCAGCTCGGGGAGGCTTAGCCTGTGCAAGAAATTGCTAAATTCATTACCAGGGCCTGGGAAGGGGCTCTGGGTTCTGGACAAGCTTGGCATATGATCCCAGAATCAAATCAAGAAGCCCATTTAGCACAAGCAGAGCTCTGATGTTTAGCAGAGAGAATTGGATCAGAGGCCTGGGGCCCTAGCCAACAAGGTTATGGCTGAGAGTGTTATGGTGGGGTCACCCTCCTGTGCCCCACCCTGTCTGGAAGGGACAACAGACCCAGCTGTCTGGGAAAAATGTACTTCTTATGGAAAAATTTACCATGGTCCCAAAGCACTGTGGTCCCCAGGTCACCCCAGGGCTCGGCTTTGACCCATGTTGCTGACACGCATGCCCACTCCAGAAAAGTCCACCCAGGACACAGAGAGGGGCACTCTAGGCGATTTCTCCCTGTCCTGGAGGGAGGGTCCCCTTGAGACCCTCCTTTGTGAAGGGCTGGGGGCAGAAAGATGAGAGCCCTTTGCAGCAGAGGCTAGACCCATTTCCCCCTCTCCCCTGGGTGGCTGTCATGTCCTGTTGCCGCAGGGTCCTGGCGTCCTCCGTGGATCAGGCTACCTGCCCTCCAGTGAAGGTAGCGGCCAGTCACAGAGCTGCAGGGTGGGAAGCCACAGGGGCCAGTCTACTGTTGAAGAAAACAGTTCTTAAAGTGCCTCTGGGCACAGCCTGGGTAACAGGGGGTATCTAGAGGTTGGTGGGGGGCAGGTGCCAGGGGGATTGGGCTCTGGACTGCTTAAATGGACTCCTGCATGCCCTACCTTGTCTCAGGGGCTCCTCAGATGACGCCTCCTGTGGGTGGGCATGGGTAGTGCATAGTGGAGTACTGGTGGGGGAATTTTCATGCAGAACAGCATTTCCTGACCCCAAATGTCCAGAGCATGGCAGCCTAGCACAGGTGAAGAGTGTCCAGAAGCAGCAGCATGCCCAAAGAGATGCACACATTGTGTCCAGATCACCACTGTCCTGCCACAAGCCCACATGGATGGAAATGAATGAACGAGAGACTAACAGAGGAGCACCAAGTCATTTATGCAGCTGTCCTCTCCTTGGTGAGGCGAAGGGAACTCTGACTCTCTAACGTGGGCTGTAGCTGCCTCGCTCCTGCTCCGCCTTCCCTTGACCCATTTCCTCCTTGGTCTGTGGCTCCATCAACACATCAGAAAGGCTCCCGGGGACTCCTGGGAATGCTGACAGTGGAATTTTGGCTCTGGAGTTCAGTTGTTTCAATGTGGGGTCCCCGGAGAGCACAGTAGATAGGAAGATGGACACAGGCACCCCATGCCTTTGCCCTTCACATGACAGGCAAAACCCCAGCTTCAACTTCACACCACCACTGGGTATATAGAAGTTCTGCTATGACAGGACCCTATGTGTGGTGCAGGGAGGTTCTTGGAGCATGACACATAGCCAGGCAACCAAAAATACAGTCATCCGGTGCCAGGACCACGGCTCTCCTCTGCCTCTACCCTTAGCATGCAGGCACCAGCTCTGCCAGCAGCCACAGGGCAGTTATGGATTAAACTTTTATCTTCTGATCATTAAGGCAATGCTTGGTCAGTAGCATAGAAAATGAGTATACCTCAGGAAGTGTACAAAGGAAGCAAACACTGCCAAGACCACTTCTCTGATTGGCTTTCCCGGGTCTTTCTATGAGGTTCCAGCCTGCCACCTTGCAAGCGCAGGCTTTAGGGCCAGAGCAGCAGAAAAATATCTTGTTCCTGGCGGAGGATGAAGTAAAGAGAAACTTGTTGTCAGATAGCTTGGTGGTCGTGGCTTGTTATTCCATATAAATAAAGATAAAACCTACATGCTTTGTCATGCGACTACATATGACATGGTAAAAGCATGGTAAAGCATTCTTCACAGTCCTGGGCTCAGTATGCTGTTCCTCTGCTGTGCATCCTCATGGTGGCCCAACTATGCAAAAAGTGCCACTGCTCCTGGGCCAGCCAGATTGCTCCAGAGAGGGAGAGGGGGCACCTAAACTCCAGGGGAGGGTGAGAAAAGTGTACCCCAGACATGTGAGGGTGCACAGGAGGATGACCCCAGGCGCTGATCTGGGGACTGCCGTAGTTAATTTCTATTCTCTTTAGTTTTGGGTTTGAATTTTTTGTTTTAAAGTTTTTTGAGACAGGGTCTCGCTTTGTAGTTTAGGCTGGCCCTGAGCTCACTATGTAACCCAGGCAAGACTCGAACTCGGCAATCCTCCTGCCTCTGCCTCCCGAGTTCTGGGATGACAGGCTTGAGCCACCAAGCCCAGCATTTGTGGTATGTGGCACTGATTGCCACCACACCTGGTATTGTATGTGGTTACTGGGAATCGAACCAGGGACCTTGCACTTGCGAGGCAGGCACTAGAACCACTGAGCTAAATCTCTGGCCCCACTATATTCCTGCTCCTTGAAGTATTTGCCTCGTCAGTACCATTGCTCGGTGCTCTGGTTCCTGCTGCCCCCAGCTCTCTGACTCTTCTCCTCAGATGCTGCCCTGGTTCTTAGGATGCAGATTTTTCCTGCTCCCATGCCCTGAGCTCTGCTGCACCTGGCAGTCTTTGTAAGGATCTTTTCCCATCCTGCCACCCCCCATCTTTCCATCTCTGTTGGTGTGTCTTGAGGTCCCCTCCTATGCAGGGAGTGATGCTTCCCACTTCAAATGGTAAATGTCAAAGAGTTTTCTATTTTGGTTCTTCTCCTGCACCTTCAAAATAGTAGTCTTCCCCGTGTCACCCCCTTTGCCCACAGTCCCATAAGCTCCTATTATGTCAGCCAGGATAGGCAGTTTATGCATCCCAGGGTCTGGCAGAGCTGCTCCTTCTGGGGAGGCCCCTTCTCAACCCCTCAGGGATCTGAGTCTACCTTATCCTGGCTACAGTGGTGGAGACCCGCCCCTTTTTGAACCTCCAGACAAAGTGCTTGTGGGCAAGGCTGGTTTGGGAGAGGAAGGGAGTTCTTTTCTGCATGGACCTGGTGTTCTGCCAAGGACGTTCTCTCTGTGAGGTGTCAGGGCCTGGAGGAGCCTGTCAGTCACCGTGCAGGTGGGCTCAAGATTCTGGGGCTTTCCCTTCCCAGAACTGACCTGGGTTTGAGTCCAGGGCTTCATCCCAGGCCCTCCCTGCACAAAGCCGGAGAACAAATGGGAGACCCCTTAGCCTCTGAGAGGGAAAACTCCTCCCAAGGCACAACAGCTGGACCTGGCATCTTCTTTCAGCCTATTTACGTTACCTTTACAAAACAAAGAAATGAGGGCCGGAGAGTTAGCTCAGTGGTTCCGGCGCCTGCCTCGTAAGCGCAAGGCCCTGAGTTCGATCCCGGTAACCACATACAATGCTGGGTGTGGTGACTCACGCCCATCAACAATCAATACTGCATACCACAGTGCTGGGCGTGGTGGCTCACGCCTGTCATTCCAGCACTCAGGAGGCAGAGACAGGAGGATTGCTGAGTTCGAGGCTTGCCTGGGCTACATAGTGAGCTCAGAGCCAGCCTGAACTGCAAAGCAAGAGCCTGTCTCAAAAAACAAAGCAAAAAAACAAAACAAAGAAATGAGTGGTTTAACGTCTTAGTGCCAGCTGCTCCAAAGGAGTCTCCAAGAGCCAAGCTCCTGCCTTAGCCATGTGTGGATACCTAGGTTTGTGTCCTGCGATCTTACAGTATAGATTGTATTTTATTTTATTATTTATTTATTTATCTATCTGTTTTTGAGACAGGATCTCGCTTTGTAGTTCAGGATGGCCCTGAGCTCACTATGAAGCACCCAGGTCTACTCATCCCTTGAGCTGCGGGAGGTATGCGAAATGGTAACATTCAGATCTTGTCATTTCCTTTCGGTCGCGAGTTGGCAGAGTTACGGAAAGGTAGCCCCTCGCACCTGCCGCCAGGCTTCCCGCTTGTCCAGCTGTGGAGGAAAGACAGCAGCAGTGCTTCTTTCTACCTCCTGGACTTTTAAGTTTTCAAAATCATAATGTGGTTCCTGTCGTCTTCACAAAATGACCAATTTGAGTATTGACCTGCACCCCAATACATGATGGTGGTGACTCTGCTAGGCTATGTCATCATGTTATGGCTTGGGCCTTAAATGTCCCCCAAAGACCATGTGCTATAGCCTTGATCCCCAGCTGATGGTGCTGTTGGGAGACAGTGGAAAAGTTAGGAGTTAGGCCTGGCTGGAGGAAGCAATTACTGCGTAAAGAACCCTAGCCCCCCCTCCTGTTTCTCTCCCCATCTCTGTCTCTCTCTCTTTCCTTTCCTGTTTACCATGAACACCATGTTCTACCACATGTTCCACTATCGCGCTCTGCTCACCTACCCAGCACTGACCAGCTGACCACGGATTGAAACCTATGAAACCATGAGCCGAAATAAATCTTTCTTCCTTAAGTTGATTTCCTCAGGTGCTTTGTCAGCACTGAAAAGCTAATGCTCAGTTTGGACCATTGTGAATAGTATTTTCAAGCACGCAGTACGCTCTTTCAATATTATAATTCAAATCTTGTTACTTCAGAAAAAATAGATATTGAATGTAAACATTTGTTATTTATGCTCATTTGGTTTGAATTTCCTCTTCAAGGGTCTATTATTCATATATTATATCTTTTTGCCTCTTTTATCAGTTTTTATCAGTTTTTCCTTAATACTTTAACCCCTTTATTAGGGTTTAAATATGAAATATCCACCAAAGATTCTTATATCCGGGGTTTGATCGCTAATGCAGCAAGGTCTAGAGATGGGGCCTAGAGGGGTAACTGGACCATGCAGGCTCTGGACTGTTTCATCATCGAGTTCATGGCTAAATTCTCTGTTGGGAGGTGGAGGTCAGTTGCAGGAAATAGGTCTCTGGGAGACCTATTCCAAGTCCCTTTGAAGGCTATGACTTGTCCCCAGGCCCTTTCTCTCTGATTCTCTCATTCTCTGCTTCCTGGATACTATCAGGTGAACAGCTCTCCTCTGCCGTGGCCTCTGCCGTGATGTTTCTGTTTTGCCACAGGCCCCAAAACAATAGAACCAGCTGAACATGAATTGAAACTTCTGAAAACCTAAGCAAAATAAGTCTTTCTTTTTTTAAGTCACTTTTCTTAGATATTCAGTTAGCTGACTAACAGAGGTTTTATGTGTTTCTTTCCCCCCTTTTTGCTGTTCTGTTCTTCTCAGATATTATCTTTATGTTAATTCATTTTTATGTTCTGCTTGGTTTAGTCTTCACATATCAGTTGGTTACAGAGATTCAGTCTGTCTGTCTCTCTCTCATACACACACACAAATAGTCAAGCTGAATAACTGAGGTGCCACTCCCCCTATACCCACCCCGCCCCATGCCTGGCATGTAACAGATGTTTAGTAAATTCACGTGCACGCTTGTTGTTCGATTTACAGGGTAGCTTGACTAGGATAGTAGTTTTGTCACTGGTAAGCCAGATACTGACACAGCAAAGAACCAATCTTCTTTGGCCCTCAGTTCTTTATACCCTTGATGAAAGACACATAGGCAGCCATGCAGAAGTATAGGTAGAATTTATTGTAAAGAAGATAGAGAGTGGTGGGAAATGAGGAGGTGGGTAGTGTTGCAAAGATGTACACTTAGTGTGAATTTGAGTACATGTAGAGGGACATCAAAGTTACTCCTGGAACTTATGGAATTAGGACAATTTACATGCTTATCTACATTTCCCTTACAGTTATTGTGGAACATTGAATTGACATCTCAGAAATTTCTTCCTTGTTTCTTTTGGGTGGACCATGTTCCTTTGGAGTCCTTAATCATCTAAGAATCTCAACCCAAGGGGAGAGTCCTAATAATTCCCTTTCTGCTATCTTGGGCATAGGCCGTGACATCCAGGAATGCTATAGACTTTGTTTTGGAAATGAAGGGTGGGTGGCCAGACATTGCAAGGCATGTGTACAATGCATAATCTTAGAGTGTTGTTGGGCTCTATGGGATTTAGGTTTGAGATTACAAATGTATTATATATTGACATCTTTCCTTTTTTTTGAACTTAATTATAATTGGCAAAGCATGCTATTTTGCTCTCTCTCTTGTCCTTTAGGCCCATTAGTGTCTACTTGACTAACTGGTCTCAAGGAAGAAGTTAAACAAATGTATTCCTGGGGTAGCAGAGTCGTTTCTGTCTGCCAGGGTCACTCCTCAGATGCTATATCTCTAGGAAGACCACTTGACCCCAAACTAGATTATGTCTTTCTATTGAGGGTTCTTACTACAGATAGTACAACTGAGGTACACAGAGCTCACCTCCATTCATGTGAACCTGGCTAATACCTGAGGGCCAACACCTCAAACTTTGTTGCAAGGCTCATTAGCAGGAGGTAGAGATAAGAAAAACAAAGATCCCTCAAACCGCCCTAGAAAATTCTAAAATCCCAAACCAAAATGGATGCTGACATGCAGACCTGCTGACATGACCTGCAATAATTTTTCTGCACTTGGAACTCACTGAGAGTTCATGCATATGAATTGTATCTCCTACACCCAATTAGGACAGAGTGAATTACAATAAAAGACATGCGTGACAGATATAGCTGACAAGACTCAGCACCCTGTCGATCATGTTAGTCATGCTCTGGAAGACCCAATGGGAGGCATTTTAGACCTGGGACAATATTTTAAATTCTTAAGCCCAGTTCCTTCAGTACTTGTGCCGTTTTCTTTTCCCCCAACGTTAGCTTGCTCACTTTGAGTATACTGTCCTGATGAAAACTTAGCTGCTCTTTCCTTATTGTCACATGCTACGTCCATTCTTTCTTCACTGTGCCCAGGAACCATGGAATCTGTCCAAAACCTCATCACTCATGGGATTATTCTTTTGGCATCATCTTTCCTTGACCCAGAACTGATCCCTACCCTGGTTCCATAATCATTTTTGTACATTTGCCCCTCTGTCTGGCCCATGCACTGTCACACACGCCCAGGACAGCAGTGTACCTGTCACACTCTTATTCTCTCCTGTTCTGTGACCTTCTGTTCTGTTTTGTGCTCTGTTCTGTGACCCTGTTCTGGCCTTCCTTGTTTTTGAGGCTTCACAGTCTGGGTTAAGAGATGGGCCTTGTACTTCCTCTTTGGCCCAGTAGCTTCCAGAAGAAGCCCAGATTCTCAAACTGGAAGAAAAAGAATTGCTGTAGAGATCTAAGATTCCTCTTAGAGTTCAGTCCACTGCTGGAAGACTTGGAGTTCGTGTTGATGCTACACGATTATTCAAAAGTGAGGAGGCCTGAGGAGAAAGCCCCAGAAATTCTCTGGGAATCAAACATGAAAATTCTGATGGTACACAAAGCAGTTATGTGATGACACAGGCCAAGCAGGGACAAGAACAGGTCCTTAGTGGGAAGTAGATGAAAAGGCTGAAGGTTTTGAACAAGAAACTTTGGGGGAAGTCAGAAATGTGATTCTATAAAAACTTGATGAGAAATGAACGTTGCCCTATAAAGGGTCCAGGGTCATACCAGCTCTCTGTTCTCTGAGGGGAGACTCAGTGCAGGTGATTGTTCCCAGAGGACACCTGCTTCCCACTTGTGATCAATAATTGGGTCGTATCTCACTGTGGCTCTTAGCTAGCCTATTTTAAATCCTTCTTTATAGAAATTCTGAGTATTTCATAGAAAAGAACCAGTACCTCGAGATGAATTTTAGACATGAAATGAACACAGCCAACTAGGGCCAAAGGTTGTCTCATCCAAAGATATGCTCTGTTTGCACCAAAGAGGAGGAGCGGCTAAGCCTAAATTTAGCCGCAACTTCCTGAGAATGCCATAGGAACCCAGGGGAGTGGCCGTGTTAAGACCTCAAGCACAGAGTTCCTGACAGAAACTTCAGCTGGACTCACAGGAGTGCAGGGTGAGCTCAAGGACACCAGCTCTGGTGGAGATGAGATAGACAGGGCAGCCTAACGGGGGTACAGCCCAATCTTCCCTCTTGTGGAAAGGCACAAGTCTGAGAGACTCTCAGAGCCATGGCTGGCCACAGAGACACAGCCACCTGTGGACACGCCCTGCCTGAGGTGACGCCCTGATTATTTCTCTTAGTTGGACATGCAAGGATTTACATCCAAAGCCTTATTTCTCTTAGTTGGACATGCAAGGATTTACATCCAAAGCCCTGGAAGCTGAGACAGCACCCAGATGCAAACTCAAGCCTATGCAGTCCTGCCCAGAAGCCACACCCTGCTTGGAGCCACCTATCTGCTCTGGGATGGACGACCCAGGCCAGGGGCTCAAGGTGGGATGCTGAATTGCTCCAATTAGATGGTATGGGTGTCAGAGCAACCTCAGGAGATTGTTAGATGGTGTAAACTGTCCAGCTCTGTTTTTTTTTTTTTTTTTTTGAGACAGGGTCTTGCTTTGTAGTTCAGGCTGGCTCTGAGCTCACTATGTAGTCCAGGCAAGCCTCGAACTCAGCAATCCTCCTGTCTCTGCCTCCCGAGTGCTGGGATTACAGGCATGAGCCACCACGCCTGGCTGTCCAGCTCTGTTTTTAACACTGTCATCCTCAAATCACTGGGCAGGCTGTCCTGGTCACCAGACAGTAGGACAACCAGATATAGATACTGTGGCCCATGTAAGAGCAAAAGTTATTTGCTTGTCCATCTGTCAGAGGGAGATGACTTCCTCCAGTCTCCTAAACTCCCCTCTGCCTCACTGGGAACCCGAGCCCCACCCTCTGAACACTCCCACCAGCCTAGGACCTCGATGTCTTCTCTGTGTATCTGTGCATTCCTTGGCAACACAGCTTCAGCTTTGAAACTACAGCCTCCTTCTAGCACATTCCTTGAGCATCTCCCCCAACTGATGGGAGGCTGGACCAGGGAGAGATGTCAGTGGGCAGGACTAGATCAAGTGCTGTTGGGGACCCCAGGTGTGGGGTGACCTATTCTCCCCCATGCTTTCTCAAGTGGATGGGGCCCACCTAAGCACTGTGGTGGGATTGGTGAGGGTGGGCTGGCAGGACCCCTGAGAAGGTTATGGGGCAGAAATGGCATCCAGCATGGTGCCCACTCATGAGACACAACAAACTTCTTCCTGGATATTTAATTTCTTTCTGCTAATCCTGCAGGACATGTAGGGGTTATGCAATGGAAAAGTTTCAGCTCTTAGCTTCACTGATCTCTACCAGATTCATGGACTCCTGGGGACTTCATAGATTTCAGCAAAGGTGAGAGAATACTTTTTAAAAAGGCTTTTAAGGTAGGTGGAATATAATGTTATTAATTTTTAATAAATGAATTTATTGGTACACTTTAGGAATACATTATGATCACATTCCTCATTGAGAATTTGTATCTAGATGTACATGATATATCTGGATTTTTCTTTTTAATACTATTAATGTTAAAGCCTATGATTATATCATAGCACAGATCTCAGAGGCCTTAGCCCAAAATGAGGTGTGTTAATTGTGACTACCATCAAAAAATAAAATAAGAAACAAAAACCAGGCATGGTGACATGTGCCTGTGATCTTAGCACTTGAGAGGCTAAGGCAGGAGAATCCTGGGTTCAGGGCCAGATTGAACTACATAGCACGATTGTCTCAATAAACAAACAAGCAAACAAAAAAGCAAAACAACAAAAAATATTAGTGAAGATGTGAAGAAACTGGAACACTTGTGCATTGCTGGCAGGAATATAAGATGGTACAACCACTGCAGAAAACAGTGTAGTGGTTCCTCAATAAATTAAAAACACACAGCACTTGGGAGGCAGAGGCAGGAGGACTGCTGAGTTAGAGGCTTGCTTGGGCTACATAGTGAGCTAGGGCCAGCCTGACTACAAAGTAAGACCCTGTCTCAAAACAAACAAACAAACAAACAAACAAAAAAAAAATCATATGACCCAGCAGTTGTATTTCTAGGTATGAGCCCAAATGACTTAAAAGTAAATGGCAGCATTATTCACAATATGCAAGAAGTAGAAGCAGTCTAAATGTCCATCAATGGATGGATTAAAAAAATATGGCATAAATACATTATGAAATATGATTCAGGAAGGTAATTCTGACACCTGCTACAGCTTACCTTAGGCTAAGTGAAATAAGTCAGTTACAAAAAGACAAATACTGCATGGTTTCACTTACATGTGCCTCCCAGAGTGTTAAAACTCATAAAGATAGAAAGCAGAGTAGAGGTTACCAGGGGTTAGAGGGAATGATTCTTTCTTAAGGTTTAAACTCAATTTATATGCCCTGATATTCTATTTGTAAGCTTAGAAAATTTCAGTGCCTTTGTGGGGGGCTTTATTAGTTGATCCTATTGAGAATTTATATAATCTTTAAACAATTTTAAGTTGAAATTGTGAAGTTTTAAAACTCCATTTCCTTTTAAAGTACTCTATTTGTTTGTCAAGCCTTCCTAAGTACTAAAAACACTACTTAAACGTGGTAATCCTTATAGTTTCTAACATGTTCAAAACTGTAGTTTTGTCCAGTTTGGACAATATCTGCTGATAAACTAAATCAAAATCAGTTATCTAGGGCCTGGTTTGATCCCCTGTAACCAGTACAACAATACTGGGCGTGGTGACTCACGCCCACCAGCAATCAGTACCATAAAGCACAAGGCTGGGTGTGGTGGTTCACACCTGTAATCCCAGCGTTGGGGAAGCAGAGGCAGGAGGATTGCTTAGTTTGAGGCTTGCCTGGGCTACATATTGAGTTCAGGGCCAGCCTGAACTACAAAGCAAGATTTTGTCTCAAAAAAAAAAAAAAAAGTTTCTTCCAACTTTGAAGGCTTTAACCACCTATCTCTTTTTTCTTCATCTCTTCCTTTTTTCTTATGAGATGGGTTCTCACTGCACTGCCAGGCTGGCCTTGAATTTATAATCCTCCAATCTCAGTCTCCCAAATGGGAGGGGTCACAGGTATGTGCCTCTGCATGTGTCTTTCTTTTCTTTCTGTTTATGTGGACCATATCACTATTAAATGTGCTCCAGCTGCCATTTCTAGTAGTTGTAGAATTTGGGGATGGAAGTTTGGAGCTCACTTGTCCTCCAATTTCAGCAGGACTTAGAGTAGAGGGTGGCTCTTCTGAGTGGTGTGTTAATCAGTTTTGCATTGCTATGACAAAAATACCTGAGAAAATCAACTTAAAGGAGGAAAAGTTTAGTTTGGCTCCCAGTCTCAGAGGTTTTGGTTCATGGTCAGCTGACTTCATTACTGTTGACCTGTGGCCATGCAGAAATATCACGGTGCAAGGGTGTTGCTCACTCCATGGCAGCCGGGAAGCAGAGCATTAGGGAAAGAACCAGAGAAGGAGCGTGGAATGGACAAAGTCCTCAGGGTCATATATCCATGGGCCACTCTCTTTACAGAGGCACCAGCTCCTTCTTTCATCATCTCCTAATAATGCCATTGTTGGATCAATCCACTGATAGAGCCTTTGGCCCAATCGCTTGCCGAAAGGACTGTCAAGTCTTTAACATAACCAGCTTTTGGGGTTACGTTCTGGGTCCCAACCAAATGGCTTGGGAGGGGGTCCTCAATAACAAGGACTGTTGTCTGCAATGAGCATGCTGATCCCACTCTCAGAAGGAGTGATAACTTTCAGACATACTCTCAGCGGGTATAAAATAAGCCAAGGAGTTAACAGGAAGAGGATGGAGAAGTTGGCATCTTGCAGCTCTTTTCTTACCTCATGAAGTGAGGTATGTAGCGCCACTCTGGGCCTCTAGACTCTGAGAGGGAGTCATTCTTATTTATTTAAGCTTTATTCTTGGAACTCAAAGACTCCCTGAGTATAAATCGGCATAGTGCAGGAAGGGTACCAATGTCCAGAGCAGACTCCACTGTGGAGAAGGAATAAACTATGAGGTAACATCCAGTTGTATATTATACGACTGTATTTCTGTGAAACTTACAGGACAGGGAGCAGTGAGAGAAACAAGAAGTAAATTAGATGTTGCTTAGGGCTTGGAGGTGATGACTAAAAGGAATAGTATAGGATTCCTTTAGGGGAGAGAGAAGATGTTCTTAAAGTGACTGTGGCGGTGGCCTGGTTTTTCTAGGACTCACTCAGCCTCCTGAGTGCCCAGGTTACCCACCGCATCCGTGCTGATGGGTGAAGGTGGCACAGGAGCAGGAGCTGGGGAGCCATAGGTATTCCGAAAGCTTCCCCAGGAAAGCCACCTACCCATCTAGTGGCCCCTGTTATTTCCTTCTAGATCCTTGGAGCTCCTTGGGAAGAGTGCATTAAAAAAAAAAAAAGAAGCTACTGAGGTACTGGAATAGAGGTGAGGACAGAAGGGGATGAGGCCATGGTATGCCCAGATGTGCTAAGTGGCTGGAGGGGTAAGATGTGGGCAAGAAGAGGGCCTGGTGCTTGGCACGAGCTCATACCCACTGGGATCTGCTGGGCCCTACCAGCCCGAGAAGACTTGTGTTCTGAAAAGTGTACAAGGAGATCAGGAATTACACAGGCCTGACTTTCTGGGGACCTTTAGGCACTTTCTAAAGAGAGGCTGGCCTGAAGCATTCACATCCGGATACCCCAGGAAGGATAGCAGGGCCAGGCCTAGGTCCACTGGGAGAAGTACAGAGAAAGGCCACCTGCTCTGAGGCCCATACACTGGCCACAGATCTGGACTCAGTGAGCTACACAAGCAGCCTTCAGGCACCCGCACTCAGCCTAAGCCTTTCCTTCCCTGGTCTCTCTTACACACTTCACTCAGTCATAGGAGCGTCATGGGATGAAGGACCATACTCTGTACCGCTGGGTGAACTTGACATTCTGCACCCTGGCAGAGACTCTGGCCAGCATGCTGGATTCTTCTCACATGGCTGCTGGAGTACTGGTCTCTTTCTGAACAGAGATAGATGCAGGTTTGTAGTTCCCTCCTCTCTCAAAGTTCAGGGAGGACAGGAATGCAGAGGGGACAGCCTTTCACTAGATCACGTTTGCTCCTCCAAGGGCAGCGTGTTCTGATTGTAATTAGGTGGCTCACAATTCAATTTGGCAAAGATATTAAAAAGCATCCCGGAGGAGGCCACTGGAAAGCTGGGCAGAGGAATGAAAGCTCCACAGAAACCCTTAGAAAGGGGGCATCTGTCAGACTGCAGCAGCCAAGGGCCTGTGGTGTCCTAAAGTTCAGTGTTGGGTTCGTTTTCTCTTGTTGGAGAAGGTGGCTCTAGAAGGTGCTTCTCTGCACCCAGGAAGGCCAGTAAGAGTCACTTAGGCCACCACAGGCCCAGAAATGGTCACAGGAGGCCCTGGAAACCAGCGTCTTGACTCAAAAGTGCAGCCAGCAAGGGTCCTTCTTCTCCACGGACAGAGCAAACCTTCCGAGCGCATGTGGGATCGTCTGCACTATGCACCTGGCCACAGCACACCTGGCTGGGGAAATACTCACCTTCTAGAATAACCTCCGGGTCTCTATGCATCATAGACAATGGCGGCCTTGCCCTCCTGGCAGCACCTTTGAATTGGCATCCACTCTCCCCCTTGCCAGTCTCAGATCCATTGCCAAGCCAGTCCTCCAAAGCCTCCTTGAAATTGAAGGTGCTGGTCCCAATTATGGAGCTCTGAATTTCAGCCTGCCTGTCACACCTAATAACCACTGAGGCCCACTGAGAGTTGAAGAAAGGAAGCTCAAGGAACCTGAGGACTCAGGACAAGGGGAGGCGGAGACCACACTGAGGTGAGGTGGGCCAAGTGCTGCCTGAAGCCGTTTTCTCCAAGTCATAGAAACAAAGTGATGCCATGCATCAGGAAATCTGTGCCACCAACCTAGGATGTTCACCGAGAGAGTGGACACCTTTCCTGAAGAATTTATGGCAGTTTCTCCTTGCGGGGAGATCTTGCTGAGAAAGAGCAGCCTCCACTCCTGCTGGGGGAACACAGATGGAGCCCGAGGTGGGGGAGCCTCTAGGTCACAGGCACCGCCACTCCTGGATTCGTGGGGCTCCAGGCCACCAGTAAATGGCTGCAACTGTAAGGAGCTGATTCTCCCTCCTTTAGCTACCAAGAGCTTTTGCTTTTCTGCCTGCTTCCCCGGTAAAGGGCAACCAGGGAAGGGCACACGGAGGAGGGCTTCTCTTGTTCCCACACCCGCACAAACCTCCTCACAGCCTCTGCTCGAAACTAGTCACACCCAGGCTCCTGGCCCAGCCGTGTGTGACTCATGTCATGGGGGAGTGCGGAGATCGCGCTGTAGGGTGAGACGGTTTGGAGACAACAAAGTAGGATGATGCCATTGAGTTGGGGGCCCGTGGGACAGACTGGTTAGAAGAAGCCAGGGAAAAGTGCCTGGGCACAGGAAGCGCAAGTGCAAAGGCTCAGAGATTGGCTCAAATTGCAGTTCCTTGTTACAGAAAGGAGGCTCAGGTGTTCTGCAAGGAGAGAGCAGAGAGGAGGCCAGGGCTGGGAGGGACGCAAAAACGCAGCCCCGTCTGCCATACTAATGACATGTGTGTGTGTGTGTGTTTGCTGGGGATTTAACCCAGGGCCCACAAGCCCTATTTAAAAATTTTTTCTTTCTTTCTTTCTTTTTTTTTTTTGAGACAGGGTCTCGCTTTGTAGTTCAGGCTGGCCCTGAGCTCACTATGTAGCCCAGGCAAGCCTCGAACTCAGCAATCCTTCTGTCTCTGCCTCCTGAGTGCTGGGATTACAAGCATGAGTCACCATGCCCAATGTCATATCATTGTATATAGTTACCGGGGATTGAACCAGGGACCTTGAGCTTGCTAGGCAGGCAGCAGAACCACTGAGCTAAATCTCTGGCCCCTTAAATTTTTTTTTTTAATAGAGATTGTGTCTCCCTAAGATGCCCAGGTTGGTCTTGATTTGTGATATTCCTGCCCCAGTCTCTCTGAAAGCTACGTTTACAGATACACATCACCATATCCAGCTCCAAAGAGAGTTTTCATGAATCTCACAGGAGGTACCACTGAACCCCATAAATTTGAGGGTCAAGGTAAGTTGGATGGACTGTGTTGACATGGTTTTGCTGGGGCAGCTTGGCAGAGCTGGGGAAGGAAGACCATCCTCCTATGGAAAGAGACCCCAGCTAAATTCTGACCTCAAATGTGGAAGCCAGGGAGGTGAGGAATGTGAGAGATTCTGGCCAAGGGAAGAGAAACCTGAGCATCCACGTGAACAGCACAGTGGTGGAGGATTCTTGGCCATTTGGAGAGGCATGGAGAAGTTTTCTGTTGCTCCGAGTCCTGCCAGGCTGAACTTAGATCAGAGGCTGGCGTTTCCAATGCAAGAACAGTTCAGCTGGGTTTTGGAAACCCCATCCTCTGATCTAAGTTCAGCTATCAGCCTTAGCCTCCCTCTAGGTGTGACGCCGCCTTACCCACCCCATGTTGGGCTCCCATCAGGCCAGGAGCCTGCCCCTGCTCTTTAGAAAAGGCCCCAACCAGTGCTCAGGTGACCTAACACCTGTGTCCTGGCCTTGTGGCTGCGCCTCCCCACCCCCTTCCTGCAGTGGCCCCATCAAATTGATCCTTCTCCCTTTCCTGCCTCCTGACAGACTGTCTTTCTCCCGGAGCTCTGCCCTAGATCCCTCCCCACCCCTGAGTGTCCTTTGCCCTCTGTCCTGCATGGAGCCTGTGCCCAGATCCTTAGCTGTGTAGTTGTTCCTACCTCTTCTCATGCTTGGGGGTGGGGTGGGCTCTCCTAGCCCATTACCCTGGCTTCTGTCTCTGAGCATGGCTTGGCGGGGTAGCCTGCAACTTCGGAGGCAATGTCAATTATTGGGCAGACACAGGACACCCTCGCCCCAGAACCTGGAGCCAGGCCTGCTCGACTGTGTAATGTCAGAGATGTGGACTGAGCTTGGGGTTAGTGTGAAATCTTACAAGGAGCCCGCGTAGCTAGAGGGTGGTGAAAAGTCAGCTGTTCTGGGTAAAAATGAATAGAATTAGAGAATTTGCCCCTTCACAGGACTCCTCAAGGTCTTTTGTGCCATGACCACTCAGACTATGACAGCCGAGAGGGGCAGGGCCAGGCTCTCATGTTTTCCCGTGACTCTCACGTTTAACTCACTCTGTTCTGCAAGAGAAACAGACTGTGAGTCTCAGGGAGGACTCCGGGCAGGGTGGGACCTGTGGGACAGTGAAGCCAAACATGTCTGGCAGTGCAACCTACAGCCTGTCCTCTTGAGACTCCTTTAGCCCTTGAGGTAGAAGCAGGAATCGTCACACAATTCCGGTCCTCACAGGAAAGAGATGATGTCCGTGGGGCCCCTCCGTCATCAGCCTTCTCCCTCGCAAGACTTTTGGTTGGCCCCTGGTCCAGCCCTGTCCATGGCTCACACCCTGCCAGAAGCAGGACTCCATCCTGTCCTGCCCATCCCGCGCTCCCCACCGGCACTGCCATACTTGCCTTGACAGCCATCACTGAGCTCCAGACATTCCCCCACCTCACTCACCCTGGGCTCCTGCTCCGGCACAGCCTCCACATCTGGTTAACTCCTCTGCCTGTATCTCCTCCCCAGGAAGAGGCTACCCGTCTCTTGCTAACCCTCCAAGCCAAGCGGGACAGTGATGAGGGCTCCTTCCAGGTGGGCCAGGAAAAGCTTTCCGTCCTGGTCTCCACCTATTCTAGAGCAAACTGTGAGATCTAGACAGTAGGACCAGGAGTGGTGTGCATCATTGGCGTCCTGGAGGCCTGGGCAGCACGGCCTGGGGGAACATTCTCCCCACTCTCCTGGGAAGAGAGAGCTCAGCACAGCCTAGCCCAACATGATAGTAGCAATTAGAAGCCCTGCCAGGGCTCATTTCACTGGGCATTCCTAGGCATTCACTCACTCAGGCTTCTGTATTTCTCTCCTAGAACAACCTAGGCTCAGAGAACCCTGTGGGTGGGCTTTGCTCTCGGTGCCAACCTGCACGGAGATGTCCCCACAGAAACACACGGGTAGAAATTACCAGGGGCTTCACTTGTCTGCTGCTTGGCTCATGTGTGACCCTGGCCACCTTCACCCCCTAAGGCTGGTGCATGCCTTAGGTTAAAGAGATGGTATCCGTCCTACCACCTAGACTAATGGGAGACACCCCCAGCAATCCTTTATCACAGTTGATTGCACACTGTTAACAAAGATAATGAAATTACAAGAAAACTACAGACACATAAAATGTTCAGTATTAGCGAGCTGAACCCAGAGAGAAAAATGATAGTATTTCATGACCATGTCTAATTTAGCTTGCGAAGGCAAAGTTAATTCTTCATTTGAAAAGCAATCCACGTAATTCACCACATCACTACACTAAAGATACACACAATCAATTCAAATAGAAGTGGGGGAAAAAATCTTGGAAAAAATTCAAATATATGCACGATGAGAAACAAATTGCTTGAAATCAGACAATCTGCATGTCTAGGATAAATCCCATCATAGGTTATTCCTTTTATTCCTCCTCGTGTTTGACTTGCTAATATTCTATGTATGACTTCTGTGTCTGAGTAGCTTATAATTTTTTTTGAACCAGTTTCCTCTCCTGGTCAGGGTTACGCAAACTTCATAAAACATTAGACAGCGTCTAGTCTTCTTTATCAGAAAAATTTATACGGCCTGAGAAGTGCTCGTTCTGTAAATGTTTGCAAGGACTACCCATCTCGAGGAGTCCATGTTCAAGTCTGAGCGTGGCTCTTCTGTCCTCTGAGGACAGAGTGCTTTTGCTCTCCCCGTGTACTCAGAAGGCCGGAGGTCTGTGTACTTGGCTGGGATTGCCTCTAGCCCAGCCTGAGGTACTCTCCTGAGGCGCTTCAAGACAGTGTTCGTGCCAAATAACATGGCAGTCCCTGGCCATTCTCTACTAGACTCTGGAGGAAAGTATAGTATACCTCCTCTAAAAACGTCACTTGCTCCGGTTTGGAGGGAGACAGGCTGAGGTTACTCAGTAGGGGCTCACCACCTACCTACACTGCAACCTTCCCACTGCTGGGAGCAGCAAAGACACCACCATTTACTGCGTTTCCTGCCTGGGATGCCAGTGCCCCAGTTGAGCAAAATTCCTACCAGATACCCACACAAGTTGGCAAGTCCTTATTCTGACAGGCAACACGGAGTTTTATGTTTTTCTCTGTTCTTAGTGGCATCTTAGTGGGAAATCTGAAGACAAAGGATCTCTCCCAACAGAGATCAGCTAGGCACTTCAGGTGGAAACTGTTTCTCAGGTAATTTTGAAGTTAATGAAAAACAACATGATGCTTTCATTCTAGAAAGTGTTTTTTGATAAATCTTTCTTTTTTTTCTTTACTTCACTAAAGTCAGACTTAGGAGATGGGGGGAAAAAAAGCAGGAACAAGATACAACTTGCTGTTATCATTCATTTTAGAAAGCGATTTTCTTCTCTAAATATAAAGGAATTCTTGGGGGTCAGGATTTAGCTGAGTGGTTCTGCATCTGCCTCACAAGTGCAAGGCCCTGAGTTCAATCCCTGGTACCACATACCACAATGCCGGGGGTGGTGGCTCATGCCTGTAACCCCAGCACTTGGGAAGCAGAGGCAGGAGGATTGCTGTGAGTTCTAGGCTTCCCTGGGCTACACAGTGAGGTCAGGGCCAGACTGAGCTATAAAGCAAGACCCTCAAAATAAAACAAAAGTATTCTAATACTCAAAACAGAGAAACAAACAAGGAACTGTTTAGACTGTGACTCCAGGGTGGAGATAAGCAAGTGTTTCTCTTAGTGACTTCATTTCTGGGGAATAAAGGCAGCAGACCCGGAAGCTAGACACTTACGGGGAGGTCCGGAGGTGCAGCAGTAGAGGGCTGGGCGCTGGGCGGCCTCAGAGCGGGGAAGGCCCAGGAGTCCCTGCTTCTTTTGTTTGTGGCGGGGAAGGTTCCCAAAGCCAAATGGGGCTGGCAGGGAAGAACAGGGCCAGGGCTTCTAAGAACTAAGTTTTAGAGCGCTTCCCCCACCCGCTCTCTAGCACCTGGCGGGTTAGTCTGCTCCCCGCAAAGCCGCCTCTTTCTACAGGGGTGGGGTGTTCCCAGCGATTCCTTCTGGGGTAGACACGTGTCCCAGCTCGGGTACAATCACAGACCTCTGCACCCTGTTCCGAGGCTGGCTCTGGCTGTGTATGTCCACGTACCCAGTACATGTACCCGGTACATACATGTGGACGTACACAGTGATGAATACACATATGTAACTGCAGGGGTTACCCCACCCCGTGCCAGCTCTCTCCAGATCTTGTAACCCCCCCCTCCCCGACACTTCTCAGGGGTGGATTGAAAGGGCTTTCACAGCTGTCCCGGAGCTTCAGGGTCCCAGTGACCTGCCCGGAAGCATTCCAGTACCAAGCCTTCTGGGCCGCTGTGACAAGGGTGGTTATGGGACACAACGGGTGGCACCTTCAGGAGCTCCACAGCAGGCCCCAGTCTAGTTAGCCAGTCAGCCAGAGCTACAGCAGGGGGCCCACGAAGGGGAATAAGGTGGGCACCCCCAGGGCAGGTGGCTCCAGTGGGGGCAGAGTGGCCCCCAGGGTGCCCAGGGATGTGGGGGGTGGAGCCTGTCCCCTCCAGCCTCACACAGCAGCTCCCTGGGAGGTGAAGGTCAGGCTACATTCCTTGCCGAAGCTGGAATTCTGACATCAGATTTTCCATGCTCGCGTTTGGGGGAGGAGCAGGCAGGCAGGGAGCCAGGACGGTGCAGGGGCGGTTGGAGGTGGGGCAGAGTGGCTGATGCTGTCCCCAGTTCCACAGTCCCAAGGTCCAGGGCTGCAAAACACCCGGGTGCTCCTGGGCCTTGCGGCCTGCCTCAGCCCCCTGGAGCATCTTCGGCTGCAGCTTTCTCATCCTAGACTGGCCTTGCTGAGTCACACGGGGGCTGGGTTAGGGGACTAAAAATAGCCAGTGGCTCCCTGTGCCTGCACTGAGAGTTATTATTAGGCCAGGGCAGAGCCTTCCGCTGGGATGGCCTCTCCTCTCAGACTGCCCCCGCCCCGCTGGACATTCAAGCCAGGTCCCTCTAGCAGGCAAGAGCAGGGCCCTCTGCCTGGCCTCCACACATGGGGTTGTGTGGTGATGTTGCTCCTGGCCCTTCCTCCTGGGGAACCTATTGTCCCTTCAGGGGGGGAGTCCTCCTTTCCTCAGCCGACCCTTAGACCTCCAGGGTCTTTTTCTGGGCCCGAGGAAGTGCTCAGTGGACAGCTGCTTTGTTTAGAGGGCTAGTTGAGAATGTGAGGTTCTCGATCAAAAATTATCACCTTATCGGACCAAGGGTCATCTTTGTAACCAGAGGATCTAGGAACTGAAAAGATTCCACTTTAGGCTAAGTCAGCACAGCTCCTTGATCCTGTCCCCAAAGCCCAGCACCAGTATCCTCCCAAACAGAAGCCACTGGGGAATGGCCTGGCTCTCAACACAGGCACATTGTAAGTATAGACAGTTCAGGAAAATAGCTTCAGGTTTTCCCTGATTATAAAAATGTTGCGCATTCCTTGTAAAAGTGTAAACCATAGTCAAGTGTGGTGTTATTTTTGGTACCAAGGAAGTTGAGGCAGGAGGATCTCCAGTTCAAGGCCAACCTGGGCTACATACTGAGTTTAAGACCAGTCAGGACTGCACAGTGAGACCATCTCTCAAAAAGCAATAACAGTAAAAACAATGCAAAGAAAAATGTTGCATCTACCAGAAACCTCTCCTACTCACCAAAGCCTCTTTATGGGAGAGGAGTAAATAGGCAGAGAAATGCTGCATCCCCTGGCCTGTATCATTCTGTCTGGATAAGCCTTGATTGTGTTGAAGTCCAGCTGTATTGGATGGTTGTGCTGTAGTTCACTTGGCTCAAAACCATTAATGAACATTTATATTGGGCCTGCCTTTTTTTTTTCTGCTATTAAAACAAGACTGCCAGAGGGTCTCCTTGAATATATTCTTCCCTATGTTGTAATTACTTTTTTTTTTTTTTTAAAGGAGAACACTCTGAAGAAGACTTTGGGTCAGAGAGAACAGGATTTTGAAAAGGGATCTGGAGACCATGTCTGTGGTGGGAAAGAGTTAGAGGAACTAGTTACATTACCAACAGCCTAATCGTTCACAGCATCAGCTGGAGCTTGCTACTTAACCTCTCCCAGGCCTCACCTTTTCCTTCCCAGAGTGGTGGGAAGCCCTGCCAAGGTAAGGGCAGTGGGGCTAGGACGGGGATGGGGGCTGACATAGGCCCTGGTTTCTCTGGACAGCCAACTCACCTATAGTCTCTGTGCTCTGTGTCACATCCTGGCCTGTCCACTGGGGAAGGTCCTGGGAAAGGACCAACACTCCCAGAAACCCTCACCTCCATTTGTCAAGGAGCAAAGCTCCTATAGAAAAGCTCTGGCCTTTGTGTGGTGGCCTGGTGTCATTTCCCTCGGGACAGGAGTCAAGCTGGGTGGCCAAGCCCTCCTGGAAGCCCTTGCTATGCTCAGATATCCTCCCCATGCTCTGATGTCCTCCCCATGCTCAGATGTCCTCCCCATGCTCTGATGTCCTCCCCATGCTCTGATGTCCTCCCCATGCTCAGATGTCCTCCCCATGCTCAGTGTCCTCTCCATGCTCAGACGTCCTCCCTGAGTCTCACAGGTGGACCTACCCAGAGAGAGAGAGAGAGAGTGTGTGTCTGTGTGTGTGTGTGTGTGTGTGTGTGTGTGTATACAGGGTCCTCTCTGGTGTTAAAGATGTGCAGTGTGAGCACCTTCTGGGTTTAGAGAAAATGTGAGCCTGGATATTCTGGGAAGACAGAACTGGGATATAAATTTCATCCAGCCACACCCTGACCTCTTCAGTGGCCCAGGTTCCTCAGGAAGCCCCAAGGGAAACAGGAACTTCTCTGGAGCTGTTCTCTGTCCCCGGAATTTCCCAGGGTGGGGCATGGTATGGAAGGGATTGCAGTGCCCTACCAAATACTAACAAGGATATCCCCTAACGTGTGTGCCAGAAATCTACCATGCCTGATAAGTAACAGCCAGAGAGATGCCAACTCCCAGGAGCCTGTGTGACAAGACCCCCTGTGACCACACCCATGAGCCACAGGCTGACGTGGCCATCCTGGTGATGGTGAAGATCCAGTAGCCTCTGCTATCCCTCCCCACCCCCCATACCCCTTGCGTGGATCTGTTTTTCACCCAGTTTACAGATAGGCCAGGCCCAGGGTTATATAGCTCTTTAGCTGATGCCCTCAGGAAAATTCCAGATGCAACTACTGCATTCTTTCATATCTGAAAAGGAGAAACTGTATATACACCTGTCTGTTTCTTTCTGCACATTGGTCGCAGGCTTCAGGAGGCTGCAAATGTCTTCTTTGCCTGCTTTGAGGAGACTGCCAGAGTGTAGAGGTGCTACACCTTCCACAAGTCTTCATGCCACCCATGAGCTGAGTGCCCACATCGTGGAACAGCAACATGTGGAGAGGCTGTGGAGACTTCCGGTTAAGCGCCCCTCCCCAGGAGAAGGCTCCTTCCTGCGGGCAGCAGCACTGGGGGAAAGCCTCATCATGGGGCTGGAAGAGATCGTCCTTGAGAGCAAGTCCCTCCAGGATCCAAGGGTGCATAGGTATGCTGTCCATGTCGCCTGTGAGCTAAGTATATAAATATCTCAATGTCCCTGGAAAGCAAGTCATTTGATGTTCACCTGCCATGAAAATTTATACTAAAAATTGAATTTTTGTAAAGGCTGAGGAGAAATCTGAGGAAGTGACAAAACATGAAGCCACTGAGCTGTGGCCCTTTGTGACCCTTGCTAGGATGAGCGGGTCTTCCTGGGGCAGACAGGACCCCATCAAGCACCTATACACGCCCCTGGGAAACTGTGAGCTAGGACGACTCAGAACTGCCCGTGCCTCAGTGACATGGTACACACAGGGCTTCGTCAGGTCTCCCCGGAGGATGTCCCTAATCTGAGCCCCATGTGTGGTCTAAATGTCCTGGACATGGCGAGCCAGGGGCCTGATAGAGGTCAGTGCAGAGAAGAGAGGAAATTGAGGACTCAGCCCTACCCCAGGCTCTCCCATACAAGGGAGGCAGAGGAAGCTGTCTCTGAACACTCTGGAAGATTGTGTTCTCGAGACTGAGGCCAAGAAGGTTCTCTGTGTGCAACCATGTCCTGAAGAACTTTGACCCTCCTTGTCACTGCCCCACCTTCTGTTGTCCTCTGCAGCTTCAAGTTAGAGTCCTGGGGCCAGGCAACTGGCTCCACTCAGCCTGGGATCCAGTCAGCATTCACTTATGGGGACAGACACCCTTGCCTGCCTGGCTTTCCCTGGAGCTATGATTTTATGGAAGTCTTTGTCATCAGGGTGGCAAGCTGGTTTTCCAATTCAGTCTCTGAGTGTTAGTCCTGGGGCAAGAACTCTTGACTCAGTGGCTGGGCAGAAGGCCCTAGAGAGTGGGGAGGAGGTACTTCCGGCCCAAGATGGGCAGGCTCACTAAATTTCCCCCAAGTTTGTTCCCTGGATCTCGCCAGAGGACCCCAAAGCTGAGAAGCAGAAGAATGTTACAGGGCAACCGTGAATCTCACAGGGTCTTACTGCTCTGGTCAGGTAGAGAGAGGGAAAGCTCATAAGCAAAACACCCAGGCCAGGGATGGGCAGGCTCTGAGAAGCCAAGGTAGGTTCATTTCCCAGCTGGCCTCTCCCCTGAGGTCCAACATTGGTGGGGACACTGGTGAGCCTGTGGCGTGGTCACTGTGGCCTTCGCTACTTCTCCAGCCTGATGAGTTGTGGAAACTTGGGGCTGACACTGGCCAGGATTATTGTTCCAAAAGCCAGCCCTTGCCTCGTGCCAGGTGGAGCTGGTGGCAGCCTGGCTGCTACTGCTCAGAGTGCTGGTAGGGTTCTCGGTCCCCTCACTCCAGGAAATGGAAATATTCCTGAAACTTTTCATTTTACAGCTGCTTTTACTTTATAAGTCTGTGCTTAAAATAGTTCTAAGTGGGGCCTCTGGTTTACCTTTTCCAAGGTTAAAAACACTCAGCTCTGTATTGTCAGGAGCCTGCGGGAAAGGCGGTGAGGAGAAAAGCTTAGCCGGAAAGCATTTCTTTTTATATAACATTGGGTTGCAATGCTTATAATTTAAAAGTTAAGTAAATACTGGGTTGGTTCCTGAAACTTATTTTCTTCTGAGAGGGCCAGAAGGATTGTATATGAATAAAATACATCAAGAAGAGATGGCTGAAGTCTCCCAGCACAACTTCCTGCCACAAAACTGAATTTAAATGAGGGACTCCACTCAAAACACCCCTGGGGGCCGCCTGGGGACACAAATTGGCTGTGGACCTATGTCCAGGTTTAGGCCCGTAGTTTCTCGGGGGCTCAGACGGCTGGGGTATATCCCCTAAGAGACCGGACACCGAGACTGGAAGGTGCAGTGGTTCACCCAAGGGTGCACACCAGCAAGGTCAGGCTCAGAGGCAGGGCCTTGAGGCCCCGGGCCAGGACCACAGCCACTGGGGAAATGGTGGAAAGTGCTTTCCCAGGGCCTGCCGCAGGGCCTTCAAACCTCCTTGGAAAAGGACTCAGAATTTCCCAAGGACTGGCAGAGTCAGTCTGTCTCGGGGAACCCCAAATGTGCTGAATTCTGTTTCCCTAAACAGGGTTTTGGGAGCTCTGGCTTTTCTGTCCACAGAGCCCAGTAGACAAAGGGTGAGGAGCTTAGGAGGGGACGGAAAGTGCCCTGCTACTGCACACCGTGATGCTCCCTGACTCGGGCAGCCCTGGGAGAGAAGCCCCACTCATGTAGGTAGAGGGTGGGTTGGCGGTGGGTGGGTGACCACCAGCCCCTAATTGTGCCGGCCCAGCAGCCACTGGATTTTAAGGAGACTTGACAGACTTCCTGGAAATGGAAGATACCTGAGTCAGACCACACTCTGACCCACCTCCCCAGAGTACACGTGTAAGGGGTGTCACAGGCACGTCACGAGAGCCCGTGTAGGTTTGACCTGACACCTGCATACCACAAGCCACTTGGGGCTCAGAATCTCAGGAAGGCCAAAGAGCCTGCAGGGCTGGGTGTGTAAAGCTCTGTTTTCTTCTGTTCTCTCCACAGGCCTGTGCTGGTTGTTGGTGGCCTCTCTGTGGTCTGGAGGCTCAGGCAAGGATTCTCAAGCTCAGTGTCGAGCTTCGCTTGATGCTAATCCGAGGCCTCCTTTGTTACCGATACTCAGGAGAAGAGGATCAAGCCCTTGGCTGTGTCACACTGCCTAGGGCCTGTGACCTTGCCAGATGTGTCAGGTTTTAGCTCGTAGCTCATCAAGATCCAGGGTCCTGGTCTTGGTTCTCATCCCTGCCCTGGGTGCCCCAGAGCCGTGGTGGTTCCTGCTCCTGGTGGTGGTTGTGCTCAGCCTAACCTGGGCAGGTCATCCACTTGACGTTCCTCCACAGACACTTTTCAGCCATGAGGTTGGCCCAGCAAGGACCTTCCGGTTCACTCTCAAGGCTACATCTCTCTGAGCTCAGCTGCACAGAGTTGTATTAGGTGCTAGAGATTCCACACAGCTTGCCCCACCTCTGTCCCTGCTCTGGCTCAAGGGATGTATTGACTCCCTACCTCACTCCTCACCTGACTGCATCAGCTGGGCTTCTGGAGGGCAGCGAGCCTGAGGCAGCCAGAAGGGACGGAAATGTGCCATCAGGCCTGGGTCAGCCAGGGAGGCTACTTGCCTTGGGCCATGCTGGGTGGCTTGTTGGTAGCCACGACAGAGCAGGCCTATACTGCTGGTTGTGTGATCTGAGGACTCATCCTAAGGGCCAGAATAAGAACATGGTCTACCTGTGAGCTCTAAGAAAAACCATGCAAAACCAGATTGCGGTGACATGAGTTTGGCTCCAACTGGCCGGAAGGACCCAGGTTGTTGGGAAAGGGGTCTGTACTTGGAAAGAAATCGTTATGAGCTTGCACACAAGCTGGAGGTGGGGCGGGGGTTACTTAGGGACTGCCAGGAGTTGAGTCCTGTGGGTCAAGCCATAGGACTTCAGTCCTCAGCACACATTGGAAATCTCATGCTTGTGTGCTGATCCCTTGGCTACTGCAGTCTCTGATTGGCTTCCTGGTAGAAGGGTCTGCAGAGTGATAAATGTATGTGAGATGGTTCTTGGTTACCTGTTGGTTGTCTTGTGCGGGGCTATTGTGATTCTGCCTTGAGAGAAGGACTCATAAGACCATGGTGCCACAGAGCAGAGTATCTCTTACTCTTCTCTGCCGACTGAAGACTCCCAGGGGGAAGGGAGTAGCCCCCTCCACCATGGTGCCACTTCACCATTGCCCCTCCATTCAGAGCCACTGTAGAGCTTACATCACCTGGGCCCAGACTCATCTTGTTGTGCGATGGTGAGTGTGGGTCACATGGATGTCCCCTCCCTGCCTTCTCTTAGCGGGCCAATTGATCAGCCACCAGAAAGATCTCGGCTCCACGAAGGGATAGACTATGCCTCAATGCCACTTTTCTCTGTTTGCCCCACCTATTTCACCCTGTCCCCTCTGCTGTGGGTCTGAGGCTGAGCCCGGTTCCATTTCCCTGTTTGTTGGATGGCTCCAGCCCAGGAGAGGAGCGTGAGGACAGTGAATAGGTCCTTCTTCCCAGTCCTTTCTGTGCCAGAGTGTCTGGACAGCAGCTGCTTCGGAGAGTGGCTGTCCTCTCTCTTGGCTGTCTTGTGGCTCTGGTCAGGAAACTCTCTCCTTTTGTTCACAAGATTGACTCATTGCACTTCCACAACTTGCTCACCTTCAGAGCCAGTACGTGCGCACATATGGGTGAACATCGCTTCAGTAAAGGCTCCTCTTCCACCAGCCAGCTGGCACACCCACTGTGTCCCCTGTATACACACAACTGGCTCACATAGGAGCAGAATTCTATCCTTATGAAGGTTTTATTTCGGGTTTTATGAATCTTTTGTGTCATAATTCACACTGTCCTTTGCTTTTGGTCCAAGAGAGTGACATTGTTGCTCATGGGTCCTCATTTTGGTCATGAAGAAAGCTTTAAGTTCCTATCATCATTCCTATGAGTGGGCAAGGTCTGCTTGCATGTTCCAAACTAGTATGAGCCACTGTGCACTGAGGATTGGTCTATGGAGAGTGTTGTCCTGGGAGTTAGGGGCTGTGTGGTTCAGGATGAGCCCGGCCACACCGGCACATGGTACATCTCTGGCACATGGCTGATGGTACCTCTCACCTGAGTGCTAATTTATAGAGGTTGCCAGTGACCCTAAGGTTACTCAGGGCCTTCCTGGAACTTGTGTGTGTGTCTGTGTACCTAAGGAGCTCTTCACGCCTGCTGTTCAGGAGGACGAAGGCTTGGAAAGAACCTTGGAGAACTAGGAATAGCACTCGAACCATTTTCTCTGCTTTGTGCCTCGGTTGAGAGCTAGGTTCTGAAGTCTTGTTGGTGAAACACCATGATGTAGTTGGTTCCAGCAGGGTCAGGAAGCCTAGGGCCACAGCAGCTCCCAAAGGGGCTGGGCCCAGCTATGGTGCTGACACCTGGTCCCCCCAGTCTCTCCGTGTCTGAGATTCCTGCTACTCTTGTGGTCTGCATTGCCTCTGTCTCTCTCCAGCTTCTATTATGCTTCCCCGTACAGGGGCTCTTCTTTCCTTCTATAGGCAGCTCCCTCTCAGTCACTGAGAGGTTGGCCGCAAGGAGCTGCAGCCTAAATTGCCCCATAGCTCCACCACAGATGGCAGAGGACCATCCTTCTCAGCAGGCAGGCAGGCAGGTCCCTGGTCTCAGCGTAGTGTGGAGACAAGCAGAGTCCTGGTGGAACTGGCAAAGCAGGGGGAACTGGCCCACACGAAAGGGGCCTCCATGGACACGCTGCTTAAGTCTGGCTGGGTGAGGATGGACTACGCTCACGATGCCACCTTTGTTCATCTGTCCCACCTACTTCACCCTCTCCCTTCTTCTGCGGACCCTGAGGCTGAGTTCAGTTTAATGTGCCTGTGATGTGCTGGGTCCAGCCCAGGGGAAGATCATGAGGGGATGTCAAGGGACTTAGGGGAAAGTCAGAGCGCAGGGCCAGTGTCCCTCCTATAGGTAATGAAAGGCGGGCTGCCATCTTAGCTGCATCCACTGTAGAAAAAGTGATGCTCAGATCAGCCAGGAAAGGCAGGTGGCATCATGTACCCTATTAGACACCCTCAGCTGAGTCCACAGAAAGTATATAGTGGACAAAGGCAGAAGTGACAAGGCGCTATACTGGTCTCTCCTCAGGATAAGTGAAATTGAGCCCTTGTGAGGTCTGTGGTGCTAAGGAATACTCTTTCCTCCTCTGGCCCAGGGCGAGACAGGCTTAGAATGATCATTGGAGAACCAGGAATAGGCATTTAAACAATTTTTACTGCTCTGTGCCTTAGATGAGGAACCAGGTCCCAAAAGTTCTATTGGAGAAATACCAATACTTTTTTATTTCGTCTAAATTGTGCATGCGTGTAGTAGTGAAGCAAACTATCCTGTAGGTTGAGTTCCAAGAATGAGTTCTGTTTGAGTTCTAGGAATGCCCCAGCCTACCCCCATCCAATCCTGCCATTACTCTCTGGGCCAGTCCCTTCTCTGGCCAGAGCCATCTGTGTATGTTTCCTCTCTGTTGTCCTTGTCCGTTTGCTGTTACCCTCAGGGAGGATGGGACCCTGGGCCTTATTTGTAGGCCAAGATAGGAGGAGGAAGAGGGAGCGTGCCTTCTCCATCACGGGCAGGTCACACATTTCAGGGCCTGTGGAGACCCCAGAGGAGCTTGCTAAAGAGAGGGGTAAGTACTACTGATGAGGTCAGAAGTGTGATTCTTTATTTTCCCACGAAATTTCAAGGACTCAGATACAGTTTGCTTTCTGGATTTTGTCTGGAAGACAGAATCTGCCATTCCTAAGCAGCTTTGAGTTTCAATGACTTTTAATTAACACGACTGTTCCAGTAATTGATCTTAGAATCATTTTAAGGTTGAAAGGTGAGGGTACCAAATGCTGAGTGGGTAACTGTTCCATCTGCAATTCTACTGCTTACTTTTGGGCAATTTACTTTGCTAGCCTAAGCTAGCATTGGCAGCAGGAAACTGGATGATCAGGGCAAAGTGTGCAGGCAGGATGTTGAGACGACCTCTCTTAATGGGGTGCCTTCACCTTTCAGCAGAGCCTTCGGAGCTTTTATTCTTAAAGGAACACTTGAAGTGGCTTACTATTCAAGGTACTTCATTTTAAGAATTATGATAGTGTGTGTTACAAAGCAAATATTTTCCTTGACTCATATTTCAAAAAATAAATATTTTAATTAAATTTATTTGTGGTTTGGAACTGTCTTGGATTTTCCATTCTCAGGCATATCGTAACTTAGCTTTAAATAGCATTAGAATCTTTATTTCAGACATGCTAATATGATTGTCTGCCTGAACAAAACCGAGAGAATGCATAATACATCATAGAAGAGAGAAGACCAAGAGTGATATTTTTCAAATGTTAAATGTACACTCAGGTTAGCATTTGTACTTACATAACACAGCTAGTTTGAATACATGGTAGAAAACAAACCCATGACCAATGAAATGCAGAAAATTAAAACACCCAGAAGTAAGTTCAGTGTATGACATTTAAAAAACAAATATGGCAACTCAATAATATGTACAATTTTATATTTCTATGTATTAGTTAAAAATAAATCTAAAAATTGTAGAATAAAACTAAGGGTAGAAAAAGGAAGAAATTGCACTGTAGAATATGTAAATCCATTGCATTAATAGAAAGTCTTGCTTCTGCATGAGCATGTTATAATTTGTAAGTGAAAGGATACTAAAAATTTTCTACCAAAGAAAGAAATGCTTTGTATAATAAGGTACTATACTATTAACATTACTAGCCAGACATTTCTCTTTAATTAAGAAGCCATAAACACAAATAACAATAAAGCAAAATATTTGATATTTACCAATTTTTCTTTTTGGGCTTGAACTATTCCCAGATTTGAATAAATGGTGAGTTAAAACAGTTAGTAAAAGTCAGTGAAGCCATGTTTCTGACTGTCTTAATTATAACTATTTTAAGACATTCCTGTTTTTCAGAGTGAACCTGTTTCAGTAATTTATATTTACTTAAATTAAGGTGTCATTGTCTAGAAATTAATAAACACTGTAGTTAAAATGGAAGGAGATTTAAAAACATTCACATTTGTGACTAATGAGGACTAAGCTAAGGTTGTAGTCAGCTACACGTAGATGGGACCTAGATTGTAAATTAATACTTGTTCTCAAACGTGTGAAAAACTATCTGAGGGATGGTAGTGATGAACACTTTGTTTTCTTTCTTTTTCAGGTCAGAAATACAAGCCATGAAACTCCATGACTCTAGTCTACACAGAAGAATGTGTGTTTCTAGACATACCTTTTGTTAACCATGGTGAGTATAGTGAGATCATAAGACTTCCTTCACTGATCTTTCTTGCTCTGGTTTGGTACGTTGGTGTGGCGCATCTGGGTCTGGGTGGAAACAGCATCTCCTCAGCAAGCGCAACTGCTTTTCTCCAGGTCTGAGGGACTCTCCTCTCATCGTCTGGACCTGCCAGTGCTGCCCTTTGTGACTGGACTGCAGCATGCAGCAGGAGCCACCCTCCTGCTGGCCAGTGGCCTGTCCCCTACTCCCAGCTCACAGTGAACGCTTTACTTTAAAAACAAAAAATGTTTAGTTTTTGTGGTACCAGGGCTCAAACTTGGGGTCTTGTGCTTCCAAGGTAGGTGTGGTACCATTTGAGCTAAATCCTTGGCCCTGATCTCTTACTCTCCAGGACAAAGTCCCTCAAGATCTCCTTGGTTACACATCACTACTCCTCACTTCTTTTATAATCCCTTCATTCTATGTTTTTCAAATGATTTTCAAAACATCTTTTCTTTTGGGGTCAAATCACACAAATACAGAGTCTCGAGGAGTCATCATAACTTCATCACCACTTTCTCCTTTACCCTATTATGTCGCTGAAACTGCTGTCAACCATAAAAGAAAATAGCCAGCCACAGCTAAAGCTCAGTCTGAAAGTCAACCACTCTGAAACTTCCTCCCAGTTCTGAAGCTATGAACTATTTTTAGCTGCTGACAGCCATACATCATCATTTCTATCATTCTCCTAGAAGACGAAGGAAATATTTCTAAAGCAAAGTCACTTACCAGGATCCACAAGAGCAAATCTGTGCCCCGCTGACAAAAACGAATCATTGAAAAATTAATTCAATGCAGGAAAATACGTAATGTATATATATCTAATGAAATTCATTTATGAACAGATCACGGTTCAAAATAATACAAAACTGCTGGGCGTGGTGGCTCACATCTGTAATCCCAGCACTTGGGAGGCAGAGGCAGGTGGATTGCTGAGTTCGAGGCTTGCCTGGGCTACATAGTGAGCTCAGTGCCAGCCTGAACTGCAAAGTGAGACCCTGTCTCAAAAAAACAAAAACAAACAAAATAATGCAAAACTGTAATCAAGTGATACTGTCACATTAAAACATTTCAGGGCTGGAGGGTTAGCTCAGTGGTTCTGGCGCCTGCCTCACAAGCGCAAGGTCCTGAGTTTGACCCCTGGTAACCACATACGATGCTGGGTGTGGAGACTCACGCCCACCAACAGTCAATACCACATACCACAGTGCCGGGTGTGGTGGCTCACACCTGTCATCCCAGCACTCGGGAGGCAGAGACAGGAGGATTGTTGAGTTCGAGGCTTGCCTGGGCTACATAGTGAGCTCAGAGCCAGCCTGAACTACAAAGCGAGACCCTGTCTCAAAAAAAAAACAAACAAAAAACATTTCAGCATGTGTGATCACTTACACATTTATTTATACATTTTTAGGGCTAGAGTCTCTGTATGTGTCAGGGGTGATAATTAATGTGCCAGGTTCCATATATAAACCAGACACACCCATCCTGTGGAGAATTTAGAGGATACGAAAAGACAATGCTCCTACAGTGCTGATTAAAGCTTACATGCTGTTAAGGTTTTTCCTTTCAAAATAATGTGAGGATATTTTAGAAGCCTTCTGTAGACTTGAACAATGGACTATAAAGATGGATCTTTTTAGAGATAATTTTTGTAATGTTATTTACTAAAAACAAAGCTATACAATAGAAATTACAGCTTAGCAGACCGTCCTTGAAAAGTAATTGCCAACCTAGCCATGCTGAATATTGAAGTGAGAGTTACCCCTTCTTCCTCTTTTGTGTGTGTGTGCGTGTTATAGTTTGAACCCAGAGTTTCACGTATAATACACAATCATTTTACTACTGATTTATAACCCCAGCACTTTTTATTTTATTTTGAGACAGGTTCTTGCTAAGTTTCCCAAGCTGGCCTGGAATTATCATTGTCCTGCCTCTGCCTGCTAAATAGCTGAGATTATAGACATCCACTACTGTATTTTATTGGTACTTCTTTAAAACTTGGTCTTCAAGAGAAAATAATGGTATACTTATTTTATCCTTAAAAATAGAAGGTTTGGGGCCTGAAATTTAGCTCAGTGGTTCTGGCACCTGTCTAGCAAGTGTAAGGTCCCTAGTTCAATCCCTGGTAACCACACAGAACAATATCACACTCACCAGCAATCAGCACCCCATAACCACAGTTACCACAGTGCCGAGTGTGGTGGCTCATGCCTGCAATCCCAGCACTCAGGAGGCAGAGGCAGGAGGATTGCTGAGTTTGAGGTTTGTGTGGACTACATAGTGAGTTCAGGTCCAGCCTGAACTACAAAGTGAGACCCTGTCTCAAAAAAAAAAAAAAAGGTTTGACAACTTTAAAAGGTTATCATTAACTCAAAGACAATTTTTCTATATATTTTTTTCCTGAGTTTCTGTTTTAGCTATGTGGGGGACTCTTTGTTGTTTGGGAGCCTAACTTATCCATGTCCTTGGCAGGGATCCCATTTCCAGCAGTTCTCCTGAGAAAAGCTGCACTGATAAGGCAAGCACTTCTGTCTGACTTGTGATGTATGCCAACAGTTTCTGCCTGCATAATTTTATGTAAATAATTTGGCCTTGTCAACAATCTGTTTCTGCCAAAACAGAAGGATTATTTGCCTTACAGAGAAGAGCAGCCACCTGCATCCACATGATCTGATTGGAAGGGCATCCTAAGATTGCCATGAGAAATAAAAAGTCACTCTTCTGTTTCCTTTAAAGTCAAGTGGAAGGGTAAAACTTACTGCTTCCCAGGGCTGTAAGCAAATGTCGGGATCACACATGCTTTGAATGTGAGTGGGTGAACAGGTCATGTTGCAAAACATACCTGGTAGCGTCACCTCCTGACACCTGGGAAGGATTACTGCTGATTTTACGTAGCTGATGAAGAGCAAGCCAAAAGGAGGGCCCATGAAGTGGCTTCTCCAGAAACAGAGGGAGACACTGCAGAACTGAGCACTGAGCTGTTCATAAGCAGCCTTGAGTTCATGCTCTCCCACTGTCAAGGATTCATGAGATGTCCACAAATACATAGTGACCTTAGAGTCCTGATTAGGGAGTCTTTTCCATGGAAGATTAGCTGTCGCTTGGCGGAGCATGCAGGTAAGATGCGAGCTGTGAGTGGCTGTCCTGGGAGCCAGAGGTGACTTCTTCAGACCATGGACCTGGGTGTACTACCCCCCCCCCCCCCCGGCTGTTTCCTTGCAGTGATGTCAGGATGTGACTTTGTTGTGAGGCCGGTCACAGCCCGCCATATTCAGATGACTCTGCTTCTGCAGTGAAGGAGAAAAACCAGAAACCAGGGGAAAGTGAACAGCAACCCCCTGCAGTTAGGTTTTTAGTGTGTAACACTTGGAAAGCTTTTTCTTTTCATTTACTTTTTAATAAATTGAGTTTATTGGTACATTTTAGGAATACATTATGATCATGTTCCTCATTAGCAGTTTGTACCTGTACATGCGGTATATTGATTCTTATTTTTTCCCTTTCCCCTCCCCTCCCTTCAGCCTCTCACACACCATATACATAAGCTTTGTTTCCATTTTTTCCTTTTTTACCATCAAATTTTTCTTACCTTTATTTCCTTTCCCCTGCTCCCACCCAGTTACTGTTTCCCTTTGAACATTTTCTTCCTATTTCACAAAACCTGTCATACAATTTGGACCTCATTGACACTTTCAGTTTCTCACCTAATATGGCATTTACACATCTGTGTCTTATTTATTTCACGTATGAGTATGGCCTCCATGTGCATCCATTTAGCTATAAATGTCTAATGTATCATTCTTTATGGTTGAATAATACTCCATTCTATTTTTTTTTTTTTTAAACCACAACTTTATCCAGTCTCCAGTTGATGGGCATTTGGGCTGATTTCAAAACATATCTATTACAAACTGAGCTGTTATATGGCCACATGTATGTCATTGTGGTATGATGCTTTTAATTTTTCATATATATACCCAGGAAGGAAATAGCAGGGTCAAATGGGAATCTAATACTAGTTCTTTGAGGAATCTCCACACTGATCTCCACAGTGATTGCACCAGTCTACATTCCCACCAATAGTGGAAGGGAGTTCCTTTTTCCTAACATCCCCCCCCACCACATTTTTTATTAGTTAATATCTTGATAGCAGCCATTCTTTCTGGAGTGAGATGGAATCTCAGTGTTCTTTTCATCTGCATTTTGCAAATAACCAGTGATGGTGAACATTCTTTCATGTGTTTCTTTGTTGCTTTTAGTTCTTCATCTGAAAAGTGTCTGTGCATATTAGATGCCCATCTATGAATTGGGTCTTTAAATTTGGGGGTGTTTGATTTTTTTGAGTACTTCATATATTCTATACAGTAGACTTTTGTCTGAGGTACAGCTGGTATGATTTTTTCCACATTGTAGGTTGTCTTTTTGCTCTGTTGGTGGTTTCTCTTGCTGTGAAGAGGCTTATTAATAAGATGATTGTTAGCTCCCATGTAACTGAGGTTTTGTTCATAAAGTCTTTCCCTACACCAATGTCTCCAAGAATTCTCCCTAACCTATTTTACAGCATGTTAAGTGTTTATATTTTAATATTTAGATCTTTAATCCATTTTGATTTCAGTTCAGTGCATGGTGAAATATATAGGTCTAGTTTTAATCTTTGACAGGTTGAAATCCAGTTTTTCCAGCACCATTTGTTAAAAAGGCTATGATCCCTCCATTGAGGGTGTTTGGCTCCTTTGTGAGAGATGAAGTGGCTTAGTATGTCTGGAGTTGTTTCTGCATCTTCTAATTGGTTCCATTGATCCTCAGGTCTGTTTCTTTGCCAGTACCATGCTGTTTTTAACACAGTGGCCTTGTAGGATAGTTGCAAGTTGAGGATTGTGATGCCCCTTGTCATGTCTTTGCTATCTAGAATTGCTTTTGCTCCTCTAGGTCTGTTCTAATTCCAGGTGAATTTTTGGATTATTTTTTCTAGATCTGTGAAATATGCTGTTAGCATTTCAATCATGATTGTGTTAAATCTATATAACCATTTTGGGAGTATCTTCATTTTGAGAATATTGGTTCTTCCCACCCAGAAACAAGGATGTCTATTTTCTGATATTCTTTTCAATCTCCTTTTTTGGAGTGCTGTAGTTTTCAGAGAAGAGATCTTTCCCCTCCTTTGTTAGATTGATTCCTAGATACTCATTTTTTTTCATTTTTGGATGCTATTGTGAAAGGAATTTTTTCTCCTATTTGTCTCTTAGTGAGTGTATTATTTCTGTATAAGAAGGCTATTGATTTTTGGGTGTTGACTTTGTACCCAGCTACTGTACTGAATTTGGCATTGAAATCAAGCAGCTGAGTTTTAGGGATCTTCTATATAAAGTATCATGTGATCAGCAATTAGTGACAGATTAACTTATTTCCTTACCTATCTTTATTCATTTTGTATCTTTTTTTTTTTTGCCTAATTGCCTTGGCTAATGCTTCCACAGGAGTGGTGTTAGTGGTTGTCTTATTCCTGATTCTAGTGTGAAAGCTTTCAACTTTTGATTATTTAGTATGATGCTGATTATTGGTTTTTCATAAATGGCTTTTATCAGGTTGAGATAAAGGCTTTCTATTCTAATTTTCTGTAGGGTTTTTAATCATGAATGGGTGTTGAATTTTGTTGAATGCTTTTTCTGCATCTGTTGAGATGATCATCTGGTTTTTGTCCTTGACTTTGTTAATACAGTGTATTACATTTGTTGATTTGTGTATGTTGAACCATCCTTGCATCCCTGGAAGGATCCTCTGTAGTCTGTTTGCCAGTATCTTATTGAGGATTTTTTTTTTTTTGAGACAGGATCTTGCTTTGTAGTTCAGGCTGGCCTTGAGCTCACTATGTAGTCCAGGCAAGGCTCGAACTCAGCAATCCTCCTGCCTCTGCCTCCTGAGTGCTGGGATTACAGGCATGAGCCACCATGCTTGGCATTATGATGTGTGGTACTTGGGATTGAACTTGGGACCTTGTGCTTGCAAGACAGGGGCTGGAACCACTAAGCTAAATTCCTGGCCCAGGCTATTCTTTTTCTACTGAATTGATATCATTGTTGAAATCAACTGGATCTAATCTGGATTTTGTATTCTGTCCCTTTGATCTGGATGCCTATCTTCATGCAAATTTAATACAAACTTAATGATTGCAGTTTTATAGTAAGTCTTAATAAGGCAGTTTACCAATTTTGTTCTTCAAAATGCTTCTGGCTCTTCTTAGTTTTGCATGTTCATATATGTTTTAGATTGAATATGTTGATTTCTTTTTTTTCCCCAACATGTCAGTTTCTAAAAAGAAGAAGTTTAAGGCAAGAGGCAGGGGAGGGAAGAGGACAAAAGAGAAGGGGAAAAAGAATGAGGAAGAGGAGAAGGAGGGGAAGGAGGAGGTGTAGGAGGAGGAACAGGAAGGAGTGTAGGAGGATCAGGAGGGGGGAGGAAGAGGAGAAGAGGCAAGGATTACATTAAATCTATGGATCAATGTAATCTGAGAAAAACTGACATTATCTAGACTTGTAACCCATGAACATGGTATATCCCTTCAGTATTTATCTTCATTTATTTTTATCCATTATCTTCCATCATTTTCATTGCATAAGTTTATATATTTTGTGCTAAATCTATTTTAGGTATTTGTCTTTATGCTGTTTTAAGTGGAAATTATTTAAAACTTTATTTTTCTGATCTATAGCAATCCATATTATTTCAAAATACTAGCTCGTACTCCATGACTTTGCTAAATTCACTTAGCAATAGATTCCTTAGGATTTTCCATCAGATGATCACATTTACTGAGCACAAAGGCACTTTTACCTTTTTCTTTCCCAATCTGCATAGATTTTATTTCTTTTTCTTATTTTATTGCCCAGACTGGGCTACAGTGTAGAATAGAAAAGGTGAAAGGAGATAACTTTGACTTGTTTGCAATCTCTGGGGCAACCATTCAGTCTTTCAGCACCAAAGTATGCATAGGTACATTTTATCAGATTTAGGAAGTTTCCTTCACTTTTATGAGTTTTTATCATAAAAGATATTGAGTTTTGTCCAGCATCTTTTCTTCATCCATTTACCTGATCATATTTTATCTTAATCTAGTAATAGGATGAACTATTTGGTTTTGGGGTATTATTGTCATTCTGGGTAAACCCCACTTGGGCATGAGGTTTATTCTTTTTACACATTGATTAGATTTATCAATATATATATATTTTTTGAGACAGGGTCTCGCTTTGTAGTTCAGGCTGGCTCTGAGCTCACGATGTAGCCCAGGCAAGCCTCGAACTCAGCAATCCGCCTGTCTCTGCCTCCCAAGTACTGGGATTACAGGCATGAGCCACCACGCCTGGCAATTTATCAATATTTTGCCAAGGATTTTTTTGTGTCTTCATGAAGGAGCTTGGTTTATAAATTTCTTTCTGCAGTATTGCCTTTCTCTACTTTAGTATCAGGGAAAGTTAGCCTCTTGAAATGAGTCAAGAAAATATTCCCTTATTGTAAACTTTCTGGAAGAGTTTATATAGACATGGCACTATTTATTCCTTAAATATTTGACAGAATTTACAGTGGAAAGCCACACACGGTAGTATATTCCTGTAATCCCAGCACTTGGAAGGGTGAAGCATGAGGATCACTGTTCAAACCAGCCTGGGCTACATAGGAAGCTCTGTCTCAAAAAAAAAAAAAATTCCCAGTAGAGTCATTGGGGCTTGGAATTTTCCATGTGAGATGATTATAAATCATGGACTAAAAATTTTTAATAGGTATCTTGATAGTTTGTGTCTTTCAAGGAATTTATCTATCGCATCTACATTGCCAGTTTTATTAGCATAGAATCAATCACTGCACTTCCCAGTTCTCTTGTGAAGTGTGCAGGGTCTGTAGTTATACTTCTTCCCTCATTATGTACCTAGGATTTTATGTCCCTGTCTCTCACCATTCTAGATACTGGTTTATTGATTATTTTAGTATATGTGCTGCCGAAGCGAGCACTTATTATTTTAAAGAGCAGCCTTTAGATTTTATTTATTTTCTGTGTTTGCTTTCTATTCCATGAATTTCATGCTGATCTTTCTTATTTCCTCTGTTATAGTGACTTTAGGTTTAACATGTATTCTTCTTTTCTAATTTGGAACTCTATGCACTTATCTTCTTTTCTAAATAAGCACACAAAGCTAAAAATTTCCCTTCCAGTATTGTTTTATATGAATTTCTTAAGTCTTCAGAGTTCATCCCTTTTTTGGGGGGTGATGGTGGTGGTGGGGACTGAAACCAGGCACCTGTGCATAGTAGGTAAATACTCTGTCACGGGGCCACAGCCCCCATTTCATTTTATTTATACTCTTTAACATTTTAATTCTTAGAATTTATCCTAATACAAGCATCTTAAAAGCTGAAAATGGTTCATATACAAACATGTTTATCACAGCATTTCTTAATCATGTAATATTGGAATCAATCTAAACTTTTACAAATATGGTATCACCAGTTAGGTAAAACTCGATCATTCTTATCAGGTGATTATTACCCAGGCATCACAAACATTTAGGAAGGCTGGGTGTGGTGGTAGAAATTTACAATCCTAGCACTTGGGAAGCTGAGGAAGAAGAATTGATGAGAGTTCAAGGCCAGCCTGGATCACATAGTGAGTTCAAAGCCAGTCTAAACTAGACCCTGTCTCAGCAACACAGTTCAAAACAAAACCAGTAACAGAAACCCCAGACATCTGGAAAAAGTTGTAATTGTATCAGAAAACAGTTAAATTATGGTGTTGCAAATAAAAGCATAAAACCATATGTGTGGCATGATCACAGTGCTCATTCTAGGGCTAGGCAGAAACAAAACAGTAACAGTGCTTGGTTTATTGCAGTACAATTATAGTGAGTGCACCCACTGTCATACACTGTATAATCTGAAGTTTCCTACTGCTCTTTGACCAGCAAATGACTTTGTAAGGAAAAGTTCAGAAAGCTAGGCAGCATGCTCTCCTACAGTCTGAGATATTCTGTTAGGTATGCTAGGGTTTAGACCTAGAATATCACCCAAAAGCCTCATGTTCAGCGGTTGGATCATGGGGGGGTCTTGTTTAAATCCACACCTGAATGTGCTGTTAGGAGGGGGTAGAACTTGATCTGAATAGGCAGTTACTAAGGATGAGACTTGGAAATATGCATTCCCCCACCCCACTCCTCCTTTTATTCACTGCTTCCTGAATGCCATGATACCAGGAGCTTTCCTCTGCCTGTCCCTTCTGCCTTTCTTTTTCTTTTTTCTTTTTTTTTTTTTTTGAGACAGGGTCTCACTTTGTAGTCCAGGCTGGTCCTGAGCTCACTATGTAGCCTAGGCAAACCTCAAACTCAGCAATCCTCCTGCCTCTGCCTCCTTAGTGCTGGTATTATAGGTGTGAGCTACCACGCCAAGCATTGTGGTATGTAATACT
>PVIC010011626.1:0-41052 GCA_004025085.1 Thryonomys swinderianus | reverse complement strand
GAGAGTATAATTCTCTGGATGAAAGGTTTTGGCTATTCAATTTCAGGGATGGGTGGAAACTTCAAAATCTCTGCTGAACATCAGAGCAACAGGGAAGCTTTCCTTCTTATGCATGAGAAAAGACTCATTAAGAATTTCTATAACTTGAAGTGAAACTCAGAATGGGTTGCATGGAAGATCCTGAGAATAGACTCTAACATAGGGGAGCTGTGGGAGCAATAAACCACAGGGAAACAATTGCAAGAGACCCCTTGGGGTGGAAAGGCAGAAAAGCTTGTCTGCTCAGTGGAATGTGCTGGAGTGAACTGACCACAGGAGTGATTCCCAGCTGGGGGCAACCAAGGCACCAAAGGCACAGTGGCCCCCAAGGAACCATCTGGGCACTGCAGACCTCAGTTTATGGTGTTTCACTGTCATTAATTCGCTCTCCAAATCTTGCACTGAGAATGTTTACCAGACAGGATATATGTTTTCCTCCTCTGAGACAAACCAGTGAATTTTTATCCTCTCATAGTGTAAACTTGCAGCCTATGTCACTGAAATCTTGAACACAAGCATTCAGGTATAATTTTCACTGCATGAGGAGCCCAAACAAGGAGACAAGGCCTATAGAAAGCAGCACTATAAAGACTACATTCCATTTTGCCTTGACTACTGTGTCTCATACCATATCTACTCTGACCCAAAGAAGGGAGAAACTTAGGGGTGAAGGCTTTGAAAATGAGCTCTGTCTTTCTGAAAAAGAACCAAAAGAGATACATACTTTGGATAAAATTAAAGGTACAACCCTTGCTACTGGGTTTTGGTCATTTATTCTTCCTAGGTATGACTCCTTTCCCTGGTGTAATAATTTATTACCTATTACCTCACTATTTCACAAGCACACTTTTCACTCTGGCTGCATGGGTGACTCTGTGAGTGGTAATGAATGAACTGTATTGTGGCTAATCACACTATCAACACACATCTGCCTTAAGGCCCAAAGTCTGGAATCTTAGCAGCTTTCAGTCCTGCAAAGACAAAAGCAGCACTGACCTGCAAAAACAGAGACCTGAGAACCTCTGCAGATATTAAGTTTAAGCTTAATAGTGAGTCATTAATAAATAAGATGCAGTATAATTATCAATATGAAGCACATTCAATAATTAATGCCTGGCAAACAAAAGAGAGATGAAATACCAAGTGGAATTAGAGAGAGGTTATATTGAGCTCCCCTTGAGAATCTTGCCTTGAATGGAAATTTGCAAACTGTTTAAAATTACGAAAAAGTCACCTCCACAAAGCTCAAGTGTTGAGCTACTTAACAAACTAGAGTCTTAACACTCACTCACTCATCTGTGGTCTTACAAGCTTTTCCCATGCTTGACTCTAAAAGTACAACTCCTCCCACTTAATTACAACCTTTCAGTGGAGTAGCAAAAGGTTTGGGCATGTGTGTGATTAATAAAAAGGAGAATAATTGAGTAATGGCCTCTTCCAGCTGTCATTCTTAGTACCTGGGATTTTTAGGCTACTGTTTGTTGACAGTAACTTCCAGTTCCTAACTGACAGCCCCACTTTGAAGAAGTTATACTCTATTAAGACAAAGGAACTAGTATTTATCAAGCAGTCATCGCAATAGATACTTTACTGCCCCAGGTTATGTTATGGAAGTCCCTAAACAGGTCTGTGGGTTTATTAGTCTCAATAAATAGGCAGAAATTTCATTCAAAAAGAGTTTGTCACTTAATCAAAATCAAAAATAATGGGTTGAGAATTTTATTTCTGACCTGTCTAGTACCTAAGTCAGTCGTTTTTCAGTTTCACAAGGAATATGAATTTGACATAAATTTGTTCAAAACAGTCATCTATTTCAACAGATTTAAGTTTGGATCCCTATTTATGTAGCTGCTCATCAGCAAAGCCACAAAATGTCACATTGAGCTAATTTCAGAACCTATCCTCCTTTTATGTGACACCTTTTTGAATTCGAGGCATCTTTCAAAGTTTTGGTCATCAAATGTTCTTCCTGAAACCACACATTTTAACCCTTCTCCTCTGTCTCCCAAATTCTATGACATGAGGATTATTACCATAAAAATAAACATGATGGCCGGGCGTGGTGGCTCACGCCTGTAATCCCAGCACTCAGGAGGCAGAGACAGGCGGACTGCTGAGTTCGAGGCTTGCCTGGGCACCATAGTGAGCTCAGAGCCAGCCTGAACTACAAAGCTAGACCCTGTATCAAAAAAAAATAAAATAAAATAAACATGATGCAAGCTTAGCCTACATAATACAGCAGCACAAATGATTTGGACACTGAGCCTCTTGAAAACAGAAATCCCTCCTTCCTACATTGCTCACAGTAGCCAGCAAAGAGCCAGGTCCATATCCCTCAATTAATGCTTATGACTAATTAGTGAACAAATACAATGTTTCTCTGGTTTTATATGCATGTTCTACTTTTGATATATTTCATCATTACTTATTCTCTTGAAATGTTTATTTCCTTTGCATCATTTTCTCATTCATCTTTTCTGGTTCTCACATACAAATTTTGCCCTTTCCTGCTGATCCACCTAAATGTTGCAGCCTTCAATCCTGCCTCTTCCAGGAAGCCTTTCTGATACCCCTGTGTAGCAATCTCTCAGCAATGATAATTTCAGTTATTCTCTCAGGCCCTTAAATATTGCCTCTCACTGTTTTTCAGGGTTCTCCCATATATCTTATTTTCCTAAGATCATCAATTATCTTAAAGGCAGGAAAGGTGCTAGAATTTTCTTTATATCCTCCATAATGATAAGCACATTAAACATTTAAAAATGGGTTGATTTGATTTCTGGTTGATGTTTTACAGAAGATCTCAATTGTGGTTTGTTTGCTTTGAGGCAGAGAGTCTCTCTGTGTAGATCAGGCTGGCCTTGAACTCCCAGCAGTACCTCTGCCTGAGCCACCCATGTGCTAGGATCAGAGGTGTCACCACCATGCCCAGCTAAAGTACCCAATTTCTGAGAATTAAGTATTTTTAAACATTCCATTCCAACTTTTCCTACTCCTTATATTTAGCCACAAATTCCTTTCCTAAAGTCAAGAAACCAAATCATGTGTTTAATTGTTCCCTCAACATATTTAGATAAATTTAATTTCATAGAATTATAATAAAAATTCATAAATTCTGTATCTTTCCTTGATGTTCCTTAGATGTACTCACTGCATTTATCTTTATTGAATTTTTTATTGGTACATTTTATATACAGCTCACAATCACACTCAACTTTGGGAAATTTGTACCAGTATACAGCAGAGATTAATTCTCATTTTTACCTATAGCCCTACCCACCCACAATTCCCCACCCCTTATATACATGCTATTTCTTTTTCTTTCCAAGTCATATTTATTCTTTCCCCTCATTATGTTCCCCCACCATATTCTCTTTGAATATTTCCCATTTTACAAAATCTATCATACGTTCTAGAACTCATTTACATCTACAGGTTCTCATACCAAAGAAAAGATAGAGTATTTACATATCTGGGATCTATTTACTTCACTTATTAGTGTGTCCACAAGGTGTATCCATTTGCACATAAATCAATGAAACTTGTCATTCCAGAGTAATACTCCATTTTCTTAAAAAAAGAAAACACATCTTCTTTATCCAGTCTCCAGTTGATGGGCATTTGGGTTGTTTCCAAGATTGTACTATCACAAATTGAGCTGCTATGAACATGGGTGTGCATATGTCTTTACAATATGAATCTTTTCATTCCCTTGGGCATATTCCTAGCAGGGGGATAGCGGGGTCAAATGGGACCTCTAATCCTAGTTTCCTGAGGAATCTCCACATTGATCTTCACAGTGGTTGTACCAGTCTACAGTCCCACCAACCATGGAGAAGGTTTCTTTTCTCCCCACAGCCTTGCCAGCATTTGTTGCTGGGTGATTTTGCAATAGCAGCCATTCTTTGTGGAGTGAGATGAAATATCAGTGTTGTTTTCATTTGCATCTCTCGAATGACCAGTGATGTTGAACATTTCTTCATATGCTTCTTGGCTGCTTTTTCTTCTGCCTCTGAGAAGTGTCTCTTCATTTCAGATGACCATTTTTGAATAGGATCTTTAAACTTGGGGGGTGGGGCTGACTTGTTTAAGTTCTTTATATATTCTGGATAGTAGCCCTTTGTCTGACAAACAGCTAGTAAAGATTTTTCCCATATTATTGATTGTCTTTTAGTGGTGCCAGTCACTTCATTGTAGATCCTAAAGGTCTTGTTTAGAGAAGTAGCCCTCTCACTAAATCATGAAATCACAAGCAGTACCCTGTTTAGATAAGATCATATTTTCTGCCATTTTACAAATCTGTAGATAGGGGAAATCTGTCTTATTGTTAAATTTACAGTGTGTTTATGTAGAAAAGTCTTCAACAACTTTGAACTTCCTAAAAGCTTACTAAAACTGACATAATAGCTAAGGATTTTGTTTTATCCTAAAGAGATTTCAAAAAGTACATTGGCCCCCCCAAAATTTAATATTACTTTTTAAGGCAAAGTGGGAAGAGTAGCATATAAATATTAGTAAATATTATTTTACTGGTATATTTTTTCACCGTCCTCTGGCTTAGAAATACCACCATCTGATATTTCAGTATTTTCTCTAATAAATTTTGGATGATGATTATGACTGTATATGGAGGTATATAATTGTCAGGTACTTTACTAGTTACGAGCTGATGATACACACCTGTTTCACTTGCTTTTTTAGTTAACACAATGCATTCTTTTACTGACACTATTAGTGATTTATAGATGAATGCATTTTTTTCTGATCATTGTGGTTTTTACTTTGTCAATAATACAAAATTTCCTAACACAAATTGTAATTCCAAGATATGACAACTGTGAAGTTAATTTTTTAAACACAGAGAACAAAGAATTTTCAAGAAAATGGCACGAATAAATATTGAAATAAAATACAGTAAATTGTATGATATATGACTCAAACAGTTCTTTGAATGAAACCTTTCTACAATGAAATATGTGTTAGTCATTTTCATGTTGCTGGAACAAATACCTAACAAAATAAAGGAAAAGAAGTTTAATTTGGCTCACAGGTTACTTCTTGGCCTTTTAGCTAAGATCAAGTGTAATTTGGCTAACAGTTTAGGAAAAATTTGTCTGTGGTTGGCTGGCTCTGAGGTAGAAAGGCATAGTGGAAGGTGGCGGTGGAGGAAAGCTGTTCAGCCTATGGTTCCCAGGAAGCAGAGAGAAAGAAGGGAGGAGCTTATGACAAGAATGTAACAATCTGGATCATAGCCCCAGTGATCCTCTTCAGACCAAGCCCCACCTCCCAACAGCACACTTAACTATAAACTGGCCAGTGGATTAATCCACCAATGGGTACAGTGTTTCCCATGTTAAATCACCTCCCTACATTGGGGCGCATTTTAGATCTAAACTATAACACAGTCTCATAGATATACACAGATGTTTTGTACTAAGTAAACACATATCTGCCTTCTCTTCAGTTGGCTCTGTGCTCACTTTCCCTATATCACAGTCTTCTCAGTCTTGCAACAGTCTCCCTCTAAAGCCCCTTCCTCGATTCTTTAACATTTAGCTTCTCAATTTATAATTAATATGATGATTTATAATTAATATAATTTATATTCTAACTAGTAATGCAGCATGGAAAAAGGCGAACATTGTTATAACTTAATTTAACAAATTAACTCTCTTGACCCTAAGCAATGAATGTCCTGGGCATACCAGAATGCAGTCTGAATTCTGGTACTCTCTGTCTGACCTACAGGGCAGATTGCTGATCATTGGCTGATGTTGCTTTCTTCCCACCAGCACTTTCCTACGCATCATAGTTTGATGCTTTAGTTCCTCCACTACATTGAGAGAAATTCGAAGAGTGGGAGATATCGCCACAAAACTTTATTATCTAAAGAGAAGCTCATTTTCATGTCTCCTGTCTTACATTTGCTACCTCTTCTGTCCCCAATTCCATCCCTAATTCTCATTCCTTCCTCCTACTTCTCCATGGTGACTTGCTGGAGCCATCACCTTCCCAAGGAATCTGAACTTCGCAGAACAGATTAAATCTTCTCTTTCTGCCTCTGTGCTCCCGTGCACTGATTTTGCATGGTAGTCCCTCTGTATTTATTTATCCTTCAAACAGAGATGTCACCCCCACTGAGAATCACCTCCAAGTGGGTACCATATCTGTGACCACTGCATCTCTACCAGATAATGTCAGGGTGCCTGAATCATAGATGTGAATGAATGAGTAGCCATATTCATGAGGAAACTTATTTTCCTCATAAAATAGCCTGGACTTTCTAGCTTGGTCCCAAATTTTCTCCTTTCTCTTTCTTCATCTCTTCATTATTCAAGTGCTCCTATTATTGAGAATTATCCTTTTTCACATAGGTAAATCTATAAGGATCATCCAATTAAAATACTTTCAGTTTTGACTGTAGTGAAAATCAGGGCAAAGATTAAATGTTGCTTCTGCTGTCCTGAGCATTTTGATCATGACATTAATACGGCATGAATCACACTATACATAGCTAGTGATCTATACATCTCTCTCACTACACTGAACTAATGAACAAGAGCCCTTTGGTTTGTCTTTGTACCTTCAGAGAGGTTAAGTGATTTGCTTAAGATTTAAAAAAGAAAAGTAAAGAATCACACATTAATTCAGATATTCTGCCTTCAAATCCAGTATTCTAAAAATGTTTCTTCTGAACTCTTTTTCTTTTCATTGAACTCTGGAACTTTGTTGTTTTACGAATGTTAACACATCTAGTAAAAACACACGTGCATATTTTTTTACTTGTATTTTCTCATAAAGTGTATGTGTCAAAAAACTCTGGAAACTAAGATAAGTGTTGGTGGTAAATATAGAGGCCTCTATCAGGAAAAATTCTCAATAGAGTGACACGAGAATTTTTGCAACATGATCTACCATTACTAGGCAACTTCTTTTGCTGATGTTGTTCCACCCTAAATAGATCTCTAGCACACAAGAAGAAGACTAATGAAGACTGACTAAACTGCATGAAGAGAAAAAAGCCTTTTGAAATATTCTTATATGACATCTGGTTTTGGAGGAGGAGCTGCCTGTTAAGCTATAACAAAGTCAGACTTCCGCCAGCCAGTATCTGGTGTGCTTTCTAGGCTGTGTCTCCAGACCTCCTTCACATCTGCTGACAGCAGTTCAAATACTCAACAGCAGGCTCCAGGGGCAGGAGTCAGGGAGGGAAGTTTTACTTTAAGTAGGCCAACTCAGCTTGAAATAAGTGCAGTCTGAGCACTGGTCTTAAGAATCCCAAGCTTTCTGAACTGTAATCCTAGCTCAGACGCTGATCCCTCCTGCGACCTAGGATAAATTGCTCAACCTTTTTTTGGCCTTGGTTTCCAGATCCTCTAAATAGGGCTAATAATACTGACCTCAGAAAGCTGGTGTATGAATTAAACATCTACAAGGCCTAATGTTAAAGTGAGGCAGAATGAAGGACCTTGGCCTTTGCAGAGTCAGTATCTCTTTTAACTCAAGTTAACAAAAAGTGTTTCTGCCAAAGGAGCAAAAGATTTGCTAAAGGAGCAAAAAAAAAGGCATCTACATTTCCCAGACACTTTGATGCAGCCTAAAAAGGAAATCAGGCACATAAATGAAAGAAATGTGAGGCTGAAAACCAAATAAAAACAAGGAAGCAAAAAACATAGCCTTGCCCTAAATGATCATATCTGGTTTGTCCTTCCATCTGTGAGAAAGGTGCTTGGGTTTGGCCCCTCCCAAGCACAGGGACAGCAGTTGGCTTCTCGAGCACTGCTCCACAAGCTGAAGCTTAGCGACATATTTTCATGATTTGTTTCAATAATTTTCAAGTGCATTTAGTTAGGGAAAGATCCAAGGTGTACTCATTACAGTTCATGGAGAAGACTTTCAATATCTGTAAGCTCTGTCCACAGTGTTACTTTAGGTCATGCATAACTGTCAGAGTGTTTTATCTTGGCAGGACAATTGAGACACATAGAATCCAGTCACTCTGAGAGTGAGGGATGTCTTCTGGAATATCACACACAACTCCAAATTCACTCAAGTGAAGGTCAGCATACCAGAGGACAAAATGTAAAAGAGGGAAAATGAATTCTTGAAAGGGTTAATTCTAAAGCCAGTACTTACTTTCACTCTGCTCTTTCTTTTCTCAGCACTATTTCTCTCTCAGTGTCGCACTGAGTCTGTTCTCTTCCATTCAGTACAGAACACAACATGATGGAGATTTGTTCTTAAATTATTATGTACTGCTATGCAAATAATTACCCCCAAAGAGTGTCTTAAAACAATAATTTTTTTTTATTTCACAATTTCTGTTGGCCAAAAATCTGGGCAAGGATTAACTTGGGTTTGGTGTCACTCACAATTATGTTAGAGTCAAGGGGCCAAGAAAGAGAGATGATGATCTCAAGGCTCAAATGGGAAAGGGTCCACTGGAATGTGGTTATTGGCAGATCCAATTCTCTGTAGATAGGCGGGACTTCTAGATATTGAAACGTTTTGTCTGTAGACTGATTACCTTATTTTCTCACAAGCTTTCGTCCAAAAGTCACTTGGCTCCATGCCACTTGGGCCTTACCATAGGTCAAGTCATAGCATGGCAACTTGCTTCATGAATGATGCAAGCAAGAACTGAGCACAGAGTATGGTGGCGAGAAGAGAAAGAACCAGTAAGACTACAGCTAGTCTGTAACTTGGCATCAGAAGTGACGACCTATCCCTCTTTGCCTGCCATATTCTATCCATTAGAAGTGAGTTGTTAGGTCCAACTCACACCAAAAGAGAGACAATCACATAAGATTGTGAATAGCAGAAAGTGAAAGTCAGGGCAGGCTGCCTGAAAGAAAATATCTACCAGACTCCTGCATGTGTACTCTGCATTTATACTGCATAAGCGTCTACCTTCCTTTCCAGTATTATTGATAACCTAGAGTGTGTTTTACAGTTAAACTCTACAACCTAGAAAATACTTCTGACATTGCTCTCAGACATAAACAGAGCTCCTAAAGTATCATATAGCATTTTACTAGTGCGTGTTTACAGTGCATAAGGACTACCTTCCTTTGAGGAATTACCTTGATTCCTTTTTCGTCCCCTTCCTCTGCCCTCCCTCCCTTCCGTTTCATATCCACTTCCCATTTGAGAAAGTTCCATCCCCTTACATCCATCTGTTATTCTGCTCTTTATGTATATTAAAATAATAGCACAGGAGTCATTTGAACTGCTGGGCGAGTCATGGAAGTGTCGCCAACAGTGAATCAGAGCAGACTGACTAGAGTGGCAAGAGGTCTCTTTAAAGGACACGGTGGCATTACCTTGCGGCAGTAGCATTAACTTGTCTCACAATTCATTCCAATTGGTTTTCAAATAGCACCACTTTTGATAATTGGGGGAAGCTTAGATTTGCCCTACTTCATGGCCATAAAGTGATACGTTAATAATGTGCCATGTTGCACTATTCCAAATCTGTACAGACACAGCAAACCCCATGTTTCTCTATGTGAAATGGGAAGATGTTGGTAGCTCATTTGACCAACATGTTACTACAGAGTCACACACCGGACACTCGGGTAAGTTACCTAGTTTCAACAAGAGAAGTGAAATGATTGCTAAAAGTATTCTCCTACCCTGTGCTGGTAGTAGCATCTGTGCTTCTGTCGTATACTTCTTTCTGAGTATCAGGAATATGGAGAGCTCCGGAGAGAAAAATTTATCACCACCCTTGCAAAAACAACTCGGGTTACATAACCTACAGGGTGAGGTCAGCACCATGATTTATATATCCCTTCTCTTCAGTAATCATTTATTTGGAAAAATACATCTGACCTGAGGAGGATCATTCAACTTTCACTGACACACTGGTGAACATGTACTTCATTAGATGGTCTGTTTCTCATGTATTTACTGAAAGAGTTCCATGGCTCATATTTTCCTCACTAGCAAATTTTCTACAAAATGTCTTCCTTTATTTCAAAATGCTTTGTACCTGCTGTTTCCAGATACATGACTATTTATGCTGTCTTCAGTTTAGTGATCTAAAACAAGATATATTGCAAAAGACGTTTTCATTTTTTACATCATCAGAGAGAAGATGGAGAAAAATAGGATGTTCATTTTTTTCTCCCAATAGTTTACATTTTTGCTGAATTAGCTGCTGGCTTCCTGGGGAAAGATGCCCTTCCACAAGGATTTCAAAGCAACAGCTATGCATGTGAAGAGCAGAAACCTATTCTGTGTCACTAGTTTCAGCTGCTACAATTCACCATAGCTTAAAGTATATAAGTTAAGCATAGTAATGAGAAAAGAAAAGAAAAGAACCACTGCCCTTTTCTGTTTACTAGTCAGATCATATGTTTTCGGCAGCGGCATCCAATTTCAAATGAGATATTGATACATTAGGATGCCTGCAGACAGAACTCACAGCGCGATAACAAAGTGTGGGGAGAGAAAGAGGTAGAGCCTCTTGGTGCTGCGTGACTTTACTGGGGCTGTCACAATCAATGTCACCACGGACTGGTTGGCTTAGGCACCAGGGCTATACTGTCTCTTCATTCTGGAGGTGGGATATCTGAAGTCCAGGCGCGGGTGGGGTTGGTGCCTTCTGAGAACCTTGAGAGCAAGGTCCGCCCCTGGCCTCTCTGCTGAACGTGTAAGGATGCTCTCTGAGTGTTTTTATATTGCCTTCCCTCTCTGCGTGTGTTTGTCCAGACTTCCTTCCTTTCAAGGACGCTACTCATGCTAGATTAAGTTCCACCCTAAGGACCTTGCTTCAACTCGATTACCTGGGCCAATATGCTGTCTCCGTGTAAGGCCACATTCTGAGATACTGGGGATGAGGACATCTACACACTATTTCAGAACAGAATGAAATTCAAACAACCCCTTAGTGCATTCAGGCTGCTGTGATAAAGCATTAGGTTGCTGGTAAACAACACAAAGTCATTCTGAAGCCCAGGGTCAGTTGCCAGTAGACTCAGTATGTGGCAAGTATACTCTTCACAGGAGGGTCTCTTTCCATGAGCTCCTGACCTGGACGGAGGACAGGAGATGTCTCTGGGTCCTGTGTTGTAAAGGCACAAATTTCATCCATGTATGAAAGTATAGGGAGCATATGAGGATAACTATTTTCAAATTTTGGAATGGCTGGGCTAAAACAGAGAAATGAGTTTTTTGCTGGAAAATTCTGAAAGGTAAAGCTAAAAGGAACATATGAAGCTAGAGAAACAAATTTTCATCAAATATGGGGAAATATAATTTTGAGAACTAGGGTAGCATCCTACAAGAAAAGCTTTGGGTGTTGCAGTCATCAGGACAAAAATATAAAATTGCGTTATAGTACCTGCTAGATGTGAGCTTGTGTTTTGTTTGTTTTACATTCTCTCTACCTTAGCTACTACCTTTGGTAGAATGTAGGTAATAACAAATATGTCATAGAATTTCTGTGAAAGTAAATGAGCTGATGTACATTCAACACCCAGGAGTGTGCTCAGCAGAGACTAGAACCTGGGAAAACATAGTTGCTAATATCATCAGCACTGTTACAATTTGGAGTTTTCTAATTATACTAAGGTGACCAACTTGACTGGAGATCAACTCACAGGAGCAGAGTTTCCCTTTAGGTTTAAAGCAGAAACAGGTCAAGAGAACCACAAATTATTAAAATATCATTTTCCTTCTAGCCAGTAATGCCTCCCCAAAGACATCACTTGGCAAGGACTCATCCCCACTATGCCACTGGGCAGCTTCTTGAAATTGAATGAATCTCTGTAGGTGGAAGTCCATTGTGGGTTCACTAGATTAAGCACAGATTAATCTCTTCCTCATATGAAGAAACAGAGGCTACATATAACACGGGAATATATATAAATTCCTAAGTCATCAAAGTATCTCTCAGACATTCTGTCATGTGCTTACATTTTGGCAGAGATCGGGAACATCAGAGTAACAAGACAGGTGTTCTACCTTTAGTAAACTTTCAGTTTCATAGGGGAAACACCGAGTAGGTATTCTTGTACTATTGTGCTCATCTTTTCAATAACTCATGATTCCATGAACTGTGAAAATATATAAGAATTGAATCAAGAGATACTTGTCTCTCCAGAAGAAATTTAAGATGGAGCATTGCAAACTCAATTAGTTTTTCCCAAGAGAGAAGAATGGACTTGCCTGAATAAGAGAAGTGAAATCACTCTGTTACTCTACAGATCATCGCACCTAGAACCATGAGCACCTGACATCCACACACAACATTTTAGGGACAGAACTAAGCCTTTGTCCCTTCACTGGTCCTTCCTATGTTTGCAATTTTTTTTTCTCTCAATCCTTGCTTTGCCTATGTGGAAACAGCCCAAACACACAAGTTATTTCATGCCTTTGTTATAAACTCTCCCTGTGTCTTGAGTACTTTTGTTCTTGAAATGCCATGTTCTGTCTCTCAGGTAATTACCCACTATATTTCACTGATCATCTCTTTTAAACTTCCCCCAGGCTTTCCTTATGTAGCCATGGACACTCATTCTTCAGTGTCCTTACTTGAACCTGTTCCTGTTATATAACCTACTACACGTTTCTTCACTTTGTAAACATTTTTTTCTCCTCAATATCTTGGCTCAAGGTTGTGGTGGCTTCAGCTCATGGTGAGTGGGTTCAGTTACTGTGGGCCGAGATAAGGAAGAACTTCATGGCGGAAAGCCTCAGCATGGCAAAGCCTCATAGTGACCTAGAAGCAGAGAGATAGGGAAAGGGAAGAAAAAAAGGAGCCAGGAACCAGACAGATATAGTCACATCCCCCTAATCCACTCCCTTTAACTAGACCCCACCTCCTGTTTCACATCAGATCGTGATCTCATCAGTGTATGATCCACTCATAAGGTTTGAGTCTTCTAGATCCAATCATTCTCCAATAGGCCATGAGCTGGCACCAACTCATAAACCCAGTTAGCCATTTTGGGATACACTTTAGATAACAACCATAACAGGCATTCGGTGAAGGACTGAATTAGTGTATGAATGAATTAGATGCAGCAGAACACCATGCTTCGAAGGGGATTCTGCAATTAGACTTCCTGGCTCCAAATCCTTTCTTTTCCGCTTACGAGGTGTGTGAATTTGAAAAATGTCTCAGTCTTAGTTTCTCAACTATAAAATGGAAACAGTAATAATATTACTGACCTCATGGAGATGGGAAGAATTATTATTTGTAAGGCATAAAACAGTTTGTAGAATGTGATGTCACCAGCATTTATCAAATATACAAGTACACTGGGTCAGAGGTGACTAGTATTTGAAGTTAGGTTGCTAACAGAGAAGTAGGACAGAGGCCAGGCGTTCATAAGATGCAAGAAGAGCAAACGAATGGGCCTGATTATTAAAGAAAAAGAAAAATAAGTCCAAAAAAAGCCTTGGAATCCTATTAAGGTCCTGAAAGAGACGGCAACTCCCTCCCCCAGTTCATTACTTCTAATCATTTGCTCATGCAGAAAGGTAAAGAGAGTCTGACTTTGAAGGATGACTCACTATCAGTTTTACTGGAAAATAGGGAGTTGGATGTTTTAAAGTCAATAATAATGTACTTTAAACAATAGAGAAACAGAACATCCTTTATTCCATTCCAGGATCTAATCCAAGATATGATATTACATTTAATTGCCCAAGCTCCTTAATTGCCTCTTCCTCTATTCTCCTCCCCCATCCTCTTCTCCTCCTCTCTTCTTTCCGGCTCTCCTCCTCCCCTTTGTGGGTCTTTTCCTACTACTCTTCTTCCAGATCACTTTTCTCTTTCTCTTCTCTTCCATATCTGTCTGTCTTCCATGCAGAATCTTAATTCTGTCCTGGTAGAGTCTACACCTGACTGAGATGAGGCCTCCGAGGTTGTCTTTTTTGGCAGCTTTCCATTCTGAAGAGATGTTAGCCACATCATAGGTCTTCTGAGGGATTCTGCTGGCTTTTGTGTTTCCAGTTCTTCGAGCAAATGCTGATGAAAAGACTAACACACCCCCCTTTGGATGATGTCAGTCCTCTCTCCTAACATGACCAGAAATGCCTTATTTTACATTCTCTCTCTTTGTGAGTACGTGAAAGAGCAAGAGTGTTCATGAACTACATGAACTTCTAGACAAAGTTAGTGACTCTAGGAAATAGTAAAAACAGAAAATTGGAAACCTCATTTCTCTGGATACTGTTCTTTTCTTACCGCACAACCACACAAACCTTAGTGTAAAATACGATAGAGGACAGAGTGACAGATCATCCAGGCCCGTGTTCCACAATGGAGCAAGACAGTGCCTCTTCACATCCTGATTCCTGGGCTCTGTTTGAACCTGTGCTGGAAGCGAGAGTGAAGATAGGATGGAGGAAAGATGTGCCAGAGAATCTGCATCTTAAGTGAGTTATCCAGGTGATGATTATGAACTCTAAAGTTGCAGAATCACTGCTAGACTTCCATCAGCCAGTACAAAGAAGGAGGAATCATGTCCTTCTCCCAGAGTATCACACTTTAGTTCCACCAGCCTTCCAAACAGAGAAAGGGTGATCGAGGTGAAAGTAGTATCCATTTCATTCCTCATCCTAAGAGTGGCTTTGTGCTCCTGTCTTCAGGAACAAGCACATCGCACAAGCCAATATGCTCATTCATGTCAGTTCTGGCTACGGGGCCTCCTGTGCCCACAGCTATACGGAAGTGATACCTGCCATGTCTGCAGAAGACACTTTGCTACTCTGTTGAGCCTTCTGCACTATTCTCGCCATCTCTCTCCACACCACAGAAGCAGATAAGCCTGGATCCTTTTAGTCTGGGTCCTCAAATGGAGAAAACACATTCTGTAGAATCTCATCACAGTCTCAAAAATCTACACTGGCAGAATGGGAAATAAGTCACTACTATCGTTAATCTAGGGATCTAGAATTTGTTGACAAGGAAACATAACATAACATAAGGGTTTTTAATAGGAGATAAAAGACTTTTTTTCAAATTTTCTTTCAAACAAAGAAATTTCTTTTCAAAAAAATAATAGTAGTCATTGCTGCCTAAAAGCCACAGTGACTTTTTCAGTATCAAAGGTGGTGCAGTAAGTGACCTGTTGGGATCCAGTGAAGTGACAAACCCTGTCTACACAGCAGCCTCACCCGCCATGTACCAGCCCACCCTGCACTGTCTCGGGGGGAACAATAGCACCCTGCTCTGTCTGCTGTGTCTGTGACTATTTGCTCAGCCCCTTCTTGTACACACGTACTCGTTAGTATAAAATACCACCAGGCGAACTGTCCTCAAATCTATCTTGTTTTTTTTTTTTTCAAAGCTTTCCCTATCTGGTTTTCAAAAAGCAGCTTTTCTTCTTCCACAGCAGCAGAAAAAGACAAAATGGTTCTGTTCTAACATTTAGACGCTTTTGCTCCAAGACACTGTAAGGGTGTTCAGCAGAAAGGCCTTGTTGAGCATGTAAAAAACTTCCTTTAACTCTGCACTTCAGTTATGTTTGGGATGTGTCTCTCAAAAATCATGTGTTGGCACCTTTGATTCCCAATGCAATCAGGTTGGGAGGCGGGAGCAATAACGACAAACTTTGAAACTGTGAGTTCATCGCTACTTTCTCTCACTCTTGATCTCTTTTTAACCTTCCCCCACAGGCTAGACAGCAGGAGTGTCCTTGTCAGCCCCTTGATCATGGACTTTACCCACAGAAGAACAGTGGTCTGAGCAATTTCTGTGGATTATAAGTTAACTAGTCTATGGTGCCTTGACTGCACAGTACTGACTAAGATATATTCCCATCAAGCGTGAATTACAGGTGCCCTGAGCGATATCCGGGTTTGAATCTTACTTTCATCCTCTTGAACACCATACATTGCAAACACATTCAAAATGAAAACTAAGGCACATGGCTAAACCATTTCTATCTACTCATTTGTTCCTCTGAATAGAAAAGTGACAGGACCCTGAAATGGATATAACGCGTTAGTTTAGCAAGTACTGTTTAGATCTGGAGTCAAATATATGGAAAAGAATACTCGGAAAAATCTTTTCTTAGCTACTAATCATGTAAGTGAATGGACATTTTATTTTTGAAAGAAGATATCTATCTAAAATATGTATTTTTAAGAAATAACTCTAAAGATACCAGAAACAAGCTTAATTAATACACTGAAAATATACATGCAAGGCTATTATATACCTATATAACATGCAAATGACATAACATTTTATTAAAGCATTTATCATATGCCACTTTTGTCTTGTTAATTTGTCTGGCACCTTTATTTAGTGTGAAAACAAACATCTCTGATAATAAAGAGCCAGTAATCCATCTAAGTGTAACTGGGGCCATGTCATTTGGCACAATGTGTTTTCAAATGGTAAAAAGTTACATTCAAGGCCTAAAGGTTTATCAAATACTGTTTGCAAATATATTTAAAGGAGCTAACATAAAAACGGGCTCTTAACTCCCAAAACGTTGTTCCCAAGGCAAAGGGGAGAAGGTAGAGAGCTACTTACAAGCTTAAATGAACTTCTATGGAGAATTAAATGTTCTTTCATTCTATGACCCATGTCTGACTGAGTCCAAAGTGGGATCGTTGTAATTTCTCTTATGTCTTGACTTACAAGTGTGTGCTGGGGCCAAACTACTTCCGTAGGGCCCCAGTATGGTCAGGGAGATTCTGACCATAATCAAGATTAGGATGAATTAGGTTCCCCCAGGCCAAGACAACCACCAGAACACAATAAATTATTACTAGACTTTTTCTCTTCCTCCAGGGACAGGAATTTAAGACATTCTTAAAGGCCTAGGAGAAGTTCATGTAGCCAGCCCTTCCTGGAGTACTACATTGTCTTCAAACCCTAGGGAATGTCTAGATATCTAAATTTCTATAACTGATTAGAAAAGACACACACACACACACTCTGTTTATGGCCTGGACTATAAACTCAGACTTGTCTCTAAATAATAATCTCCTAGAGGTTTGGGGGTATAATATTGGCCTTCATTTATCAACTGACAATCACTACCAGAAGCACCTGCATTCTGCAAAGTGTATCTTCTCTTTGATGGGGACACATGTCCTCCATCTCTGAGGGATTCTTTTACTTCTTATACACCTCCTTCTATCAGTTTCTTCTTCCTCCTCCTCCTCCTCCTACTTGCAAAATATATGACTCTAACAAGAATGCCATCTAGACTGGTCAGGGCATTTGTTCATTAAAAAGCCAACTCTCAGCTAAATGAAGAGCCAGAGATCATTAGAGGTGACAGAGCATGGAGTTTTTGAAATGAGTGCCTCCCCTAAGGCCTCAAATATCACCTTGGCCATTTATGACTCTCTTGGTGTGTATTTTATACACCATTTATTTAAAACAGCTTTGAGAGAAGGTCATTCAGGTATTTGGATGTGGGTTCACATCTAAAATGAACCATGGTTTATTATTCCTCTTATTGTCCACTTACTAAGGATAGTATAGTAGATGGTTGAAGTCTATAGCCTCATTTGAGAAAGTGCAAAAGCAGCACTTTTCTTCCATTTGCATTAGAATGAATAGCATGATATTTAAGGCTCTCACCCTCCAGGAATGAGTGGTGATTTTGTGCAGATAGTACCTCTGTACCACATCTTTCTAACTCCTGAGCATAATGTTCTAACTCAGGCAGAGAAGAGCTACAGCAAAAGGACATTAATGTCTGCTGTGATGTTCTGTTCAAATTAATTGGATCTATAAGACAATCTTATCAGGCTTGTTTTAGTGTAAGTGGCAGCTTTATGACGAAGCACAAGAGGAGGTAGTGAAGGGTACTGTGATGCTTCATAAACCTGCAGGAGTTTTACAAGCCAAGATAGATGTTGAGATAATGAGGACAGATGCACTTGTCAGAGGCTCTGATCTCAAAACCAGAGTTTTCCATGATTTTCAAAAAGAACGGTTTTTAATACATTCTTGACACAACAATAATATTCAATGGCAATTGATGAAGCACCAAAATTTATGCCAATTAATATCAAAAAGAAGCACCTGCCTGTATTTCTGAGGAATGCCTCTGGGTAAAGTGAGAGTTGCTTTAAACACAGGTATTTCTGAATACGAACTTGTGCAACCCATCTTGAATTTTCTCTCATTATTCTCAAACTAATTGAAGGACCAGACACAGAAAGACTCAAAGCAATTCATCTGAGACCCCAAGCAGGATTTTTATGAAATTTCTCCACAAGTGGAAAATAAGGAATCTCAGTAACCAAGGGGCAAAGGATGATGTTCCATCATTAGAATACTTTTGAGAGGAACTGAGAATTAAATGGTTAAGGCTCTGAATGTAAAGAGGTTAATGGTGAGGTGCCCCCAGAGTACAGTTTAAAACCTAGAAACAGGATGGGTTGTGAATCTTAAAGCATGCTAATGTGCTGAGAGAATCCAGGAAGGAGAAGGTTGTGAGAGCCACAGGAGACCCTGGATTCCTTCCCATCATGCCATCTGGGTGAGGTAGGGTTGGGCAGGGAGTAGTGTAGAGTACTGAGGACCATGATGGAGTATCTTAAACAATGTTTATGGAGAGCATCTTGGGTTCTGAGAGGGAAGAGAGTAGAGAAAGGGAGCAGAGAGCGCACTAGATGGACCTGTGTCAGAAAATGGTAGAACAATGTGTTGCTTGCCAATAAACATGATCACGGGGCATGGACAAAAGCATCCATCCTGATAAAGTGAGGAATCCAAATGAATTGGGAAGTCTAAACTGGTTTAAAAAATGAAAACTGAAGAAGAAATATAGTAGACCATGCCACCGCATAAGCCAGTGATACAGGCACTTTTGAGTTTGATAAGCAAATTTAGTAGAATTGTATTTAAACATGTAAAGGGCTGCCAGCACTGGGCCCATTGTCTCCCTGAAGACCGGTACCCCAGCCTCTCCAAATAGAGCAGCAAAGTGAAATTAACCAATTCCCTTGAAAGGCTGTAGTGGTTCAGCTTCAGGGGACTTGTTAATTCTCCTTCTCCAGGGGTTCCCAGTGAGGCCTGAGAGCAGAGCAGGGAAGCAGAATGAAAAGAGGAATTAACAAGCTTTCTTAAGGATTGCTACCCTCACTTCTTCCAAGGGAATTGGTTAATTTCACTTTGTAACTCCATTCAGATCAGCTCAAGTTTGAAAAAAGGTCCAATTAAATGGTGGGAGAAGAGAGACAAAGACAATTGGGTAGCAGGGAGGGAATGACTAGAATTTAAATCAGTGACCTCAATCCTAAGCATTCCTCCCTCCCAAGTACTCAAGCATAAGTATTTAACTCCTCCCCCCCCCCAAAAAAAAATGGTCTCACCAACACATGCAGTTTTCAGTGTTATAGTCTTGATCCTTCTTTAGAATACTGGTTTAACTTCTATGATATACATGGTTTATCTGACTCATGAGGTTAGCAGCTGCTTCTTCATATCTGATGAGGAGAACACTCTTTCACTCTCTTTATATCTGCAGCCCATGGATATCACCACTCACTTCCAAAGTAAAGTAACAATATGACATATTTTAAATTTTAAAACAAGAAATACACACTTAGAGGGAACTTCCAAAAGCATTATCTGGAATTATTAAAAGGCACAGAATGAAAAGAGAATGAAAGAAACCAACAGAGAAAACAAAGTGAGCCTGATGTATGACTAGTAATTCTGGGGCTAGATAGGCTGAGGCAGAAGGATCTCCATGAGTTCAAACTCAAACTGTAATACATAGCAAGACCCAAGACCTTATCTCATTGAATAAATAAATGATAAATAGAAACAACTAGAAAGAAACAGATTATGAAAATAATAAGTGCATAAAAGTTACTTAAGGCTATAAATTATATTTTAAAGGCATTATAAGGGTTTAAATCAATATACAGTTTTGGTTTGTATCACAAGATAATAAACAAACTTCTACTGAGAAATTTTAGAATTTATAAAAATCAAAGAGATATATAAATTGCAAAGAAGTGCGCAGTGAACCACTAATATCTTAAGAAATTCTTGAACATTACCCAAAATCTATGGCCATACCGCCCTGAACATGCCTGATCCCATTTCAGCGTTGATTATCTGAAGACCACTTCTGTCCTCATGTCACTTTTACAGAATTTGTTACACCCATTCTTACAAAATGGTTTCTTTCCACAAAAGTGGCTGAAATTGACTAATACTATCAAAACACATGGATGAACAGAGGAGTCTTTGACAGATACCACGACAACATTTTGAAAGCACAGCCTCTGGTGCCAGGTCAGAAACAAAAGCCGAGCTCATCGTCCCCCAGGTGGACTCCACATGAGGCTCTGGGAAGTTACTGAGCCAATCCGAGAAATACATGCCGACCTTCTTTGAGAAAATGAGGCTAAGAGGATCCACGGGGCTGGAGTTTTGGATGAGAGGCTATGGGTGGAAGACAGCTGAGGAAACATGCGTTCAGAGTGCCACAAAGAGTGGATATTGTCATTATTATTAAAAAGCTAAACAGATAAAACGGGGCTGAAACAAGAGATCACTTTAACCATGGATCCCAAAACTATATCAATACGATTTGTACAGAGTTTTATAAAACCAGAAATTTGCAGGTCCTAGATCAGAGTCTCTGCGAATCCTATCGAGAAACTTATTTCCATCTGCCAGATAATTTTGACTAACACGGTTGGATTAATCAAGTCACCTGCCAACATCTGGCAGAGCCAGAACAAGCCCTGGGAGACGAAGTGTCCAGGGTTTCTGCGTGACCTTGGCTGCTTCACTGCTCGCGTGTTCACCCCTGTGCAATGAGTGTTGAATGCGTGGTGTCCTCAGAAGAAGGACAGTGTCATCAGGAGGAGGAGGGGAAGGAAGATGAATCCTGGGGGAATCTGAATTTGGGGTTCTGATCTTGCATATTTAGAAAATCCCTTTACTATTTCCAAACTTTCTCCCGGTAGACAGTACACAGGCACGTATTTCACCACCTTCTCTACACTCCTCTTGCTCTTTTGTCAGTTTTGCTTGCAGAGAGTTGAACCAAGAACCCAGATACACTAGCTTCAGCAAGAGCACAGAAAAGGAATTTTTCACTTAACTGAACACTCATGCTTCTAAACAAGGCAGAGCAACACAGACCAACCTGTCCTCCTCTGAAACAGCAGAGAATCTGGACAGAAAATATAGAGGGCATAATGTCCCATCTTAAGGCGCTGGCAGAGAATAATGATCCCTAACAGACAAGTTAAAAAACAATGCCCACAACCGGTCGGCTTGCTCGCCAAGGAGACTCCGCCATGCTGCAGGGACAGAAAGCGTGACAGACCTCAAAGGTGGCTCAAGTCAGCTAAAGTACCTTCCTGGACATAATGGAATTAATGTGGGAAGAAATCAAGCACCAAAAGATCCCTAGAAAATCCCCAAATACTTGGAAACTGAATGTAACCCTCTTCAAAATAACCCATAGGTCAAAGAACAAATCTAAAGGAAAATTAGGAAGTGTTTTGAAAGAAGTGAAAAGGGCCAAAAGACGTGACAACCGACCCAACAAGCGCCCCTGTCCTCCCCTCCCCCCGGCCTCGGGCTCATCAGCATCTCTCAGGTTTCTCACCTGTGAGGCAAATCCCAGTCCTCACTGTCTGTCGGGCTCTCTGGATGCTTTCAGAGCATCCTCGTCACATATGAAGTGAGAGGGAAACACCTCTTCCCCTCCCAACACCCACATAGATGGTTCCACATCTCTTTTTGTAACATGGGTAGAGTTAGCATCTATTATATTAGCACCTCAGTCAAAAACATGAGTCTTAAACTGAGCATAGTGCTACATGCCTATAATCTCAGTTAGTACTCTGGGAGGCTGAGGCAGGAAGATCCCAAGTTTGAGCCCAGACTCAGAGTGGGCCAGTTAGTGATTCAGTGAAAAGTTATCTTGAGGGCCAGAGATTTAGTTCAGTGGTTCCGGCACCTGCCTCGCAAGCGCAAGGTCCTGAGTTCGATCCCGGTAACCACATACAAGGCTGGGCGTGGTGACTCACGCCCACCAGCAATCAATACCACATACCACAGTGCCGGGCGTGGTGGCTCATGCCTGTAATCCCAGCACTCAGGAAGCAGAGACAGAAGGATTGCTGAGTTCGAGGCTTGCCTGGGCTACACAGTGAGCTCAGGGCCAGCCTGAACTACAAAACGAGACCCTGTCTCAAAAAAATAATTATCTTGAGATAAAAAGTAAAAAGAGTTGGAGATGTAGCTCAGTGAGAAGGCCCTGAGTTCAATCCTCCATATGCGGGGGGGGGGGGGATAGACCTGAGTCTCAATTAGTTCTATATTTAGAAACATAACTATGAAAATAGTTTAACAATATTTCCACGAGAGAAGATACATAGCAATCCTCTCTGTGACCAGAAATATCATCCTTAATGGTAAAAATGGAATATAGTGTTCAAAGAAGTTCATATCTTCTTTATTTGTTTGTCACAATGAGAAACCAGATGGTCTTTATTACAAAATCATATGGTATTATTGGCTCATAGACATATGTCATGATCATGAGTAATAAATCCAAAAGCCTAATAACTGAAATCACTAAATCATGCAGAAGAGTAAAATGAGCCTCTGGTATAAAGATGATTTTCTTAAATAGTAAAATTCATTAAGTTGATTACATTTATCTAATTGACTTGTAGATAGCATTCAGATAAGAAGAAAATGGACAAAACAAGCATAAAAGACCAAAGAGGTGTAGTAGAATCTTAAAGGATGGGAATAAAAATGGAAACTTTGAAAAACCATTTTATACAATTCAGGATATAGTTAAAATATAAAAGATGAAGAGGAGAAACTGATTTTATTGTACACGACTCCTCCAAACAATTTTATTTTGCAATATCTATTTCTAGTATGAAACTGATGACCTGCCCACAGAGGAGCTGGAGTACACGGCTGGCCTCGCTGTTGGTCTCGAGGTTGGAGTGGCCGTGCTCACAGGCCCAGCACATGCACGATGGCCCCCAGCACAGCTTACAGCCCACGGGTCCTAACTGCCTTCCACCAAGAGCTAAGAGCTGTATCGACGATGCTACACAAAGGAGAGGAGAGTTATTTTATCTTTTCTAAATTCCCATGACACATTTTAGGTTTTTTCTGACCATGTAATTCCATTTGAACTTATAATGTAATCACACATATCCAAAGTAGACCACTGGGTCAAAAAGGTACCTAGTGCTAATCAAAATGTTGTGACTATGATTACAGTACATCACAGACCTCCAGTTCCATACACAAACCATTGACACACTGGTCCTCTAATGTCTGCGTTTTCAATTTTATCAACTCACGTTCCTTGCCTGATACTTACGACCAAGGCTAGCCAACATCAGCAACTTCCTTCCATGAGCGCACGGTTAAAACTTAAAACCATTCTTGGGAAAACCTCGTCATCCTCCCCCTTCCTCACTTCACCCCACTCCAACATCCGACCCCTTCAAACTCCATTCTCCCATAGAATCTTTCAGCAACAGCCTCTACTTAATATCTGCTTCATGGAAGAAAATTAGCCATCTTGGATCTCAGCTCCAGCAACATTATTCCAAGTTTTCCGTGACTTTACACAAACTTTCAAACCATAGGCCATGTGTAGTTGGGGAATGAGCTGTCGAAGAAACTTGGAGTCCAGTTATACGGAGCTAAAGGAACGACCTTGGGAAATGTTGATAGTAAACGTGATTCCACTCCTGTCTGCGCATTAGCTTCTCCCCAACATCATTTTCTTTCTCTTCTTGTCCCTATTCCCTGACAACAACACACCTTTGTTCCCCACTGTCCAAGGCTGACACGACAGTCAGTGAAAGTTTACTTGACGAACTCACGTGTTATGGATCTAACAAATTATGCTATTAAATTGTAAGTAACATTGTGCAAAGGGGAGAAACTTTAAAGGTGAGCTCCAGTACAAGAAAAATCACTCATTTACAGAATTAAAAGGTACCTGAGTACTTTTTTGGATCTCAGCGCACTTAGCTTATTGATTAGATTGTTAAAACTTTGGGTTTTAGTTCACAGTGCCGAGGATCAAACCCAGAGCCTCACCCAGGCTGAGCTGGTGCTGTAGCACCAAGTGACTCTCCTGGCCACTCAACAAATCTTTTGGAGACCTGGTATAGACTGTCCTGCTACTGATGCTGTTCTATTTTTATCTGAGTTAGCTAGAACTTTGACTGGCTTTGTTCTCATGGGCAAACTCCGTTTCAGAAAAAGTCATAGTTTATCATATGGTGATACAAAACCTCACATATAGTGTTCAAATGTTTATGGAATTTAATCAGTTCCCTTTTTACAGCTAAGGAAAATAGGACACTGGAATGGAAGGGACTTTTGCAATGTCATATATTGGGTCAGTGGAAAACACCAAGTGAACCACTAGCCCTGTAAGCATCCATGTGCAAAACATTTTTTGCTGATGGCAAACTGTTCACCGCACCCTAGTGGTACTCACCTCCCTGTTCTACCTAAATGGAAGAGTAACATTCTTTTTTAAAACACCTCTGCTTCCAACTTGGAGTTTCTAGCATTAAGTTTGGGGAAAAGTGTTCATTGACCCTTTTATTGTGTTCTGCTCCATCGGTATTCAGCTGCTTCCTGTCCTGCTGTGTGTGAAACTTTCAAGACAAATGTATGGCAGTACAGTGAGGCAGGGTCAGTGGTAGGAACAGCCCCACTGCACCCAGGGCCCACTGGACAGCAGTGTCATGTTCTGCAGGAACCTAATAAACCCAGAATGACGTGAGAAGTGGACCCCCACACTGGCAGAGGATGAAAACACAGCTGTGTGAAGAAGAGCTGGAGAATTCGATGGCTTTGGACCTTGAATAAATAAGATTTCAGGGAGTTCTTAAATCCTATTTTCAAATCTCTAATGGTAGTGAGTACGGCAAATGAACAAATTATATATGTGAGCCTTCAGAGACGAGAATAAAACCAAACCTGCAGCCCAAGGAAATCGACTATTAGAGTTTAAGTATAATTTTGCTCTCTGATCAGTCATATGCTTTTTCCCCCATCATCTGACATCTAGGGCATGCCTCTCTGTCATATTTATCACAAGGTGTATTTCAATAATTTAAAAGCCCCGTCCATTACAGTAACATAAAAACCTGAACTTGGTCCTTTCCCCCTCCCCCGCCGCCGCCATGTCTGAGCTGCACAGGGCACTACTAGCATCTGCAGTCACCCCAGTGTGTGAAGCCGCACCAGAATCCAGGCTCTCAGGTCACTGCAACTCAGTACACCCCGGACAACCTCTCCCCATTCCTCCCCCAACCCCACATCTCTGGCATCCAGTAACCACCATTTAACTATTTTAGATTCCACGCATGAGTGAGAACATGCAATACCTGTCATTCTGTGCCTGGCTTATCTTCTTGAACATGATGAACCTTAGCTCCATTGATATTGTCACAAATGACGGGATTTTCTTCCCACGTGTGGCTCATAATATTCTTATGCATTCCTCTATCCGTGCATTAGTTTCTGGACACATAGGTTATTTTCATTTCCTGCTGTTGTAGACAAAGGAACGATGAACATGGGAGGGCAGACACTTCTGGGATGTACTGGTTTCTTCTGGGTATGTGACCGGTAGAGAGGTTGTTGGATCACTCTGTTTCCACAGTGACTATGCTCATTTATATTCTCTTCAACCATGTCCTTCCTACCATTGTCCACATCCTACCAGAACTTCTTTTCTTTAGTCTTTTTGAACACAGCCACTTATTAGGATGAGGTAATACTTCATCATGGTTTTGACTTGCATTTCCCTTATTCTTAGTGATGATGAGGATTTTTTTCATATTATCCAGGTTTTAAACTTTGTTTCATCGCTACTGAGGTTTATTTTCTTTTCCCCTTCATATTCTGGTTATTAACTCCTTGTCAGCTCTCTAGTATTTTCTCCAATTCTGGTCCTACTATAATAGGATCAAAGAAACTTCCAAAACTATGAACCAAAACAAGTCTTTTTTTTCAATAAGATGATTATCTCATCTCTTTACAGTAATAGAAAACTAACAGAGTGAGCCTGATCTGTCCTTGAACTCATCTGACTTAACATGAGGAGGAAAACATGTACTTCTCCTCTACCTTAATGCCACAAAAAATGTCCCTCAAGAACGTGGGTCTCTCCTGAAGCCATTTGACCCATAAACCCAGGAACAGCAGGCCCAATATAGGATCACCTCCTTCGCAAGTCCTATACCTGTGTTTAGAATGTTTTGTTCTCCAACTTTAAGCCTCTTGGGACAACAGCCAACCATTCCCCTGAACATCCTGTGGCTTAAATAAAATGATTCTATTATTTGAAGCAGTGTTGTAAATGTAGCTTTAGCCCTGCAAATTCCCTGAATTTAAATAGAGTCTAAATCTTTATTCTAGATTATCAGGATGTAGGTAAAGCTCTTGCATAGATTGGGAAAGCCATGGTCTCTAAGGTCCTTTTAGCTCTTAAGACTAAATGATCCACAGGCTGCTTCTGTACTAGATGACCTGAGAGGTTCCCCTAGTGTTCAAGGACAAAGCCAGTGAAGAACATCAACAGAAAACAAGAATATGATGCAATTTAATAAACATCTCCACATATCCTACTTGGCTATTCTTTATTTGATCTCTTCTTATTCTGTTTGACTTGGCATATCATGATAGCACCAGGCTTGTTATTTCAACTCTAACATAAAAACCTGTAGGGATAAAAGAAGAGTTCCAAGTTCAGTTATATCAAAAGATGCTTTAAAAATAAGGTAGTAACAACACTGGAACAGCTATGTGGTGCAAAAAAAGCCAACATCACTCTATTTAAAGTAATTACTACTTGTACTGTAATGACAATAATATCAGTTAACATAATTCTGTTCTCTCCTTTCCTTTAGGGTCTTTCATTTTAATTGCATTTCTGTATTTTCATTCGCAGACCAGATGTCATCAAAAGTAGCTAATGTCCTTGCTGCATCTTAAACTTGAATTTATTTTCAGAAAAAAATAGAGAAAGATCAAAATGTCGGTTTTTTTCCTCATCTTCCCGCTTCCGAGTTTACTAACACACATCATGGGGTTTTTGTTTTTCCCAGAGAATCTGGAGGCAGAAATCATCACTTCTCTGAGTGGCCCTATTGAATACACACATAGACATGCAAACACAATAAGCAATATAGATTACCAGATATTTGCATAAGGAACATCCCACATCAAATCATTTTAAATAGATACGCTGTCTGTAACACTGCTTACCTCCACAGAAAATTTGGGCCTTTTGTTTATCTGCTTCGGTTATGTTTTTAGTTTTAGTTTCCTTTGTTTAGTGTAATACATGTTTGTAGTCCATGTTTGTAGTGTAATACATGTTTGTAATTATACTCATCTTGGTCTTGGGGAATTCGTTCTTATACATATTGCATCTTAATCATTTTTACTTTCCTTTCCCTCTCTGTCTCCCTATCTTCCCTCAACCCAGGTTCTCTTCCCATCTCTGCAAAGATTTGTTTAAAAATTCTTTTGGCTTTTCCCTAACTGCAGTGCCTTGACTTCAGGTCTTTCTCTTGCCTCTCGTAGAATTTCCTCAGAAATTTCTCTTTCTTATTTTCTTTGTATGAGGGAGTTAATCAACTCTGCCTCCACACTTACTGCATAATTTTGCATAACCAAGCACATGCCAAGGTTGTTCGGCAATCAGAAATGGCCTTGTAACAGCGCTTGCCTTCCTGAGAACACAGTGCAAGTACTATCTTCAATTATTAGAGCATTCTCGCATGGCTTACCCTACTCATCTTTAACGTGGATCTAATAGCCTTAGGAATGAGATCTCCCTTTCCTTCCTAATGCAGTCTCATGAAATAAAGTAAATCAAACCTTCCTTATGATTTTTTTCTCATGTTCATTGAAGTTGAAATCTTAATGTATTATTTTCCTCCATAACCACAGTAGTTACTTTCAATCGGGTGGCAGAAATACAGACAAACCAGCAGAGGACAACCGGTGGAAAGTGTCTCCACTCTCCCTTGAAATGTTCCCGAGATGATAGGCCTTGAAGACATGGCCAGAAGGGCACTTTACCTTTCCAGGATCCACAGTGTTCATGGCTCTGGGGACAGCAACCCGCAAAACTGTATTTCCAGCTGTGCATTTACAAACACAATGGATGGCAGTAACGATCCCAGTGATGCAGCAGATTATACCTGGAATTTTATTTTTCCAATTGAATTCTTTATTGGTACATTTTACATACAAATCTCACAATCACACTCAACACTGGGGAATTTGTAGCCGTATACGAAATGAGTTAATTCTCATTTTTACCCATATCCCAACCTACTCCATGATCCCCCACCCACTACATACATGTTCTTTCTTTTTCTTTTCCAATCATATTTATTCTTTCCCCTAGCACATTCCCTTTGAGTATTTCCTATTCCACAAAATCTATCATACATTCTAGAACTCATTTACATCTACAGGCTCATACCTGGAATTTATAAGACACTTTTCTGAGGAACTCAGAATTTGTCTAAGGATCCGAGATACCCCATCACCTCCTTTCCTTGAATATCATAGTCCAAAAGGGTATGCCTACAGATAAAGACATTTGAAACACTTAAATATCTTATTAAGCATTAGGCCCTCAACACAGAGTTCTGGCTCATTCCACCCACCCTCTGCTCCGTGAATGACAAACAGGAAGCTGGCAGTGAACTTGGGTGCCCATGGTGTTTGTGGTTACTTTCTTCCCAGGTACAGCAGTAAGACACCCGTCAGGTATCATTAGAGAAGGTGTTCAGCAACTGTCAGCTCCCAAATAATTATAGGCCACCGTTTCTTTGAACATGTGCTCCCCACTTCTCCCGCAGCAGAAACCGCCTGATGCCTCCTGTTCTGTCAGCACTGCAGTGAGGGAATGTGGGAGCTGGGCCTGCTGCCCACCTGAAGTTAATGATCACCCTGTGGTTTCTCTCCATAATTTACACTTCCTACCACTTTGTCTGATCACTTGGAAACTTTTACAGGGAAAGAAAAAGTGCAGGGTGGACTGCATTTACCCACAGAGTTCCTCTTCGGATCTGTGTATCTGAGCAAACAGCCAACATCAGTATTGCAGTGTATCTGTAAATCACCTTGGAAAAGGAAGAACCAAAGGCCAGGAAATGATTCCAATCAAAATCCTCTTTTCACAGGAGCAATGCTGCCCCATGGAAGGAAGCTCCTCAGATGGTAACCCAGTGACGTCCCTGAGGTTATCTGCACACTTCAAGGGACAGATGTTACTGCTCTATTGACTTAAATTGATTATTTTGTGAAACAAACACACCCAAAGTACACTGCAAGAACCTCCGTTTGCATTCCATAAACATTGCCTTGACTAGGAAAAACAGGTCTTCTTGTGATTAAGAGACCATAATTTTGGCCCAGCAAAGCTGCTCTTTATGTTAACAAAATGAAAACCCTGTGAAGATGAATAGGTCTGTGTGTCTGTGATGTTACCCATTTTGCAAGGGCACAGCCGTGCTGATTTCTGCACTGCAGTGAACTGAAAGCCTCAAGCATCGGCCTCACGCAACAGACATGAACCATGGTACAGTCTTCCCTGGGCCGTCCCCATTTGTCCAGTCTCCCAAAACCATCTAGTTCACGATGTCATTAGCCATATGCTTCAGAGACTTCTCAGAACTAAAGCTGAACTTCAGGGTAAATATGAAGATGTTGGAAGGATCAGAACCTCTTGCCCCTAAAGGTGTTTATGTTAGTACATGTGAAACCCTGAAATGGCATTTGAAGTCTCTTGGAATATACCCCTTTTAGGCAAATGTAGCACATATATAAAATTTGTTTCCCCAAAATACAGTGGCCTCAAGATTCAGGCCCACAGCTGTTTTACTGTGGCTCCTATCTCCTTAAGAAGTCTTTGCTAGTCCCCAACTCCTATAAATGGTTCCTTTGCCGCTATACTTTGGGCTTGCAGCTGTGTGGTTTGGGGATGAGGATTCTTTTTTGTAAACCTTTGTCTACAGGCAATCCATTTGATCAGAGAATAATATCCTGACTTTATCTTTTATCATTTCCCAGTCAGACTTGGGCTGCGGGTAGAATCCTGCAGTTATTTTGTTTAGCATTAAAAATGATTTCATTTTCCTGCCAGAAGCTGCTGGTCTTGCTGCTTGGAAGCCTGGAAAATCACAGCTTTTCCCTAACTTTCAATAGTATGAGATGGCAGATAATCCTAATTAAGAAAGAAACATGGATGGGCAAAGAGACTACAACATTAATCAAGAAGAATAACAATTACACTGCATCATGATTCCCATAACCAAAACAGGCAAGGTAATTGTCAAGATAGCAGAAATTGCCTTCAAGAGAAATCCCCATTCCAAGACTCTGAATGTGAATCTGAGTTTACTCAAGTTTCCTACTTCCTTCTTCAGTTCAGTTGAGGACCTCAGTTTAATTTGGTGCTGGAAAACCACTAGTTTCAGGAGAACATGTAGCAAATTCTGATGGGAAGATCATCGTACTGCTGCATTCAATATATTTGGATTCAGAAGGTCTGAATTCCCTAGGCATCATTTCTTCTTTTCCTAATTTTAAATCCTTTATTTGAGCTGGGTGTGGTGGCACACACCTACAATCTTAGCACTTGGGAGACTAAAGCAAGAGGATTGCCATGAATTACAGGTTAGTAAGTCCAAGGCCAGGCTAAACTACAAGATACTGTCTCAAAAATAAAAGAATCTTTTGTTTGAGGGCTGAGAGTTGATATAGGAGATGTTGATGCCTACAGACTTGTGACTTGCTGTATCTGATACCCACCCAGCTAATTTGGGTACCTAATATTTCCACAGAGAAGTTGAGAACAGAGAGGTTGAGTACATATTGATGATGATGATGACTCTGAGTAATGACCATGAACACTATTCTGCTTACTAGCTATGTGGAGAGCCCTGAAACTGTCAGAAGTTGCCCATACCAGTGCACACCTCTCCATTTTTCAGCATCCCATGCAATTAGGTGGCCATAAGATCATGACCAAGCGTAGAATGGGGCAGAGTAACATACACACCTCCCTCAGGCCAAGCTCCTAAAGTAGTCCAAGGCATTTCACAGATTTGTTCTATCCAGTCTATGTTTATACAAACAAAAGACTCAAAAATGGTGAAGTCACTTAATGGAAGGAGTTCATATCCCTCTGTAGCCCCAAGGAATCACTATGTAAGTATTCATGGGTGGAAATTAACCATTGGTGGGCCAAGTCACAGAGAACTGTTTTAATAGCAGGTGATCTCATGTTAAAGTGATAGCATGACTAACATTGTGAAATGTGGAAAACTAGGATATTACTACATGCTTCATAAATTTTCCATGAACATGGAATAAGATACTGAACATAAGTACATACCAGCTATCCCTCCTTTACATGAGTTTAAGATTATAGCCTATAAACTATTTTACATCTTAAAGAACATAGAAAATTAAATATATGTTTTATGATAGATGTCCATATAGATAAACACACATGCACTTATGTACACATATCATGTAGACACATACCTCCCACAGACCACACATTTCCTCGATTTTTAGGTTGGCCACTTGCTCATTACCCAACATAGAAAAAAGAGAGCAATAAAACATGAATTTCAAGACAATTTTTTTGGTGCTTATGGCAGATTCCCCACCAGCATTTGTCCTCCCTGGAGCAATAAAACAGAAGATTCAGTCATGTAGAATCACAGAATGACAAACCCATAGAGTGAACTCAATTTAGCTCTTTATGTTGAAATCCAAGAGCTATAGAATTCAAGTTTGTGTCTCAATATGATGCCCTCTACCCTTTATTATTAAGGAAACATGAGCTTTTCCCAAGATAGGAAGCTATTTTAACAATTTTCTGGTTCTTTCGGAAGCCTGTCCATACTCAACTGAGTTGAAGAGCTCTTTCCAACAAAAGTGGTTTCTGCATCAGACAGTAGGAAATGAGGATCACAATTCTAGGAAATACTTTAACACTTTCTCATGAGAAGTTAGGCAATACAATAGGATGACTAGCTATAGAAAGAATATAAACACTCAAAAGGTCACACAACAGATGCTTAAGGTGTATAGATAGTCCAGTCAAATTGTTCAAGGTAGGAATATAAATTCTGAGCCAAGATAAGTCTGACTAACACATTAATGTCTTGATGGGGCTGAAAAAACTTAGCTAGGGCCCCAGGTAACTTAAATTGCAGATGTTGTCCTGGTTCACCTCTTATATCCATTATCTGCATGCAAACATGTCTATATTAGGCCTTTTTTGCCAAGGAGCTTATCCTCTTCCATTTTATTATTCTTCATACTTAATTCCTTAACTTGTTTTTGGCCTCTCTGAGTTCTATAAATCTAATTTCTAAGAGTTCATTGAATCTGTGATTCTGCTCTCTTGCTACACCAATCCCTGAAACCCATTGTTTGTTCCATGTTTCACACAGGAATTAAAAGAAAAAATGTGATGGTGATTAAAAAAAGGGGGGGGACAAAGCTTATGTATTTAGGGGGTGGGGAGTTGTGGAGTTGGTAGGGGAAAGGGAAACAATGAGAATTAAATTGTGTCATATACTGGTACAAATTCCCAATATTGAGTGTGATCATGATGTGTATATACAATGAACCAATAAAGATAAAAATTAATTAAATTTTTTTAAAAAAAGAATTGGAGACAAGTATGACAGGTCAGCATGAGACTGTTGTGAGATGATGGAAAAACTGGAGACAATATAGGAAAACAGCAAGAGTCCTTATAATAATGACAAGAGCCAATCCCCAGGAATCCCCCTGTTATCCACCTGTAAAGCAAGATTAGAAAATAGAGGATAGATTCAAGTTCTTTCAAGCTAGAGGATGGTGCAAAGCTGTGGGATCAAGAAGAAATTTGCCAGATGTGAACTTCAACTGGTTTTGGATTTGGCTTCCTGTAAAGGCAAAACCTTTTCCCAGTGGGTGAAACAGGCCTTAGATCAAAGTTGTCAACAGAAGTGTATTTCTGGGGCAGAAACTTCCAACAAATATTACACTTCTTTAATTGCATTTCAGCCTACTTCAAAACCGACCAGAGAAACTCATTTTGATGTATACCCTGATGATGAAAGTTTTGAGGTTTCACTATTTGTTGTATTCAACTGGTTGTCTCCCTGAGCAACACGACTCTTCATATTTCTGCTGAATTCTAGCTTCTACCTTCTAGACACCACAAAAGCATGTGCTTTTCCTTGTGCTCAACAATAGAACCACAGCTGTTGACTAACTATTTCTCACAAATTTCTCAGATTTTCCCTACCCTGCAGCAATCTGAAGAGCTTGGGCAATGAGCCTATACAAATACCTGGGTAATCTGCATAATTCCTATCCAGTGAAACTTCACATTTTTTCTGTGTTTTGAACCTTTCTGTTTGACAAGAGAAATAAATGTCTTTCTCAGTACCATCCATTTAATGCCACCATGTGTCATTTTTAAATCGGCTTGTGCAATACTGACTATATCACATATATATATACATATCAAAATATATATTGCATCAGATCACAATGCATTCAATGCCAATAGTTTAGTTACATAATTTTTTAGCATTTAAATTTCTTAAAATTATTCCACCTAAAAGTATTTCTCTAATATAAATACAAACACTGAAAAAAATTACTTAAAAGTATCAGATATGTTTCTAGGTATACAGTATGTTAAAGGAGCATAACAAAATCTTTCAGGCCAGGTGGCCTAAGGAACAGAAGTTTATTTTCTCACAGCTGTCAGGTCTGGAAGGTTGAGATCAGTTTCTTCCAGGACCTCTCTGCTTCCCCTGCAGATGGCCACCTTCTCACCGTGTCCAGATATGGCTATTGGTTCATAAACGTGCATCCCCAGTGTCTCTATGTGCTCCCAATCCCCTTCTAATCAATAGACCAATCATGTTGGATTGGCTCCACACTAATGGCCTCATTTTTGCTCAACTGTTTCTTTAAAGCCCTTACTTTAAATCCAATCACAGTCTGAGGTACTATGGTTTAGGACCTCAGAATTTGAATTTTGAGAGTACATAATTCAACCCACAACACTAGGTCATGAACTACATTATATAAGGACTTACACTAGCTGAATTAGTTTTAGGAATCATTGTATTAAAAAGAGATTCTAAATTGATACCAGAGCGAATCCAAGGGTTCTGAGCCAAGTGGGGATCTCTGCCACTAAGTTATTTACAAGTATGTTTGCTTTCTTAATGTGGTGATAGTGCTATATATAAACCCAGCAGCATCCATCCTTGTTATTAAGAAACTCAGAACCCAGTGAACACCATGAACAACAACAATTCAATGTAATAATAACTAAGTACTACAACAGAAGTATAGGTGAGGCATAATAAGAGCAAGGAGAAGTATCTCATTCCTCCTGGAAATACAGAGAATTTTCCAGAAAAAAAAATGTCAACAAAATAAGATAGAAAAAGGACCATTAAGAAAATTCTACACAGTCAAGGATATGTCAATGAAATATGAAGCTGAGTAAGAAGAAGAAAAGGAAGGAGAAAGAAAGAGCATTCCAAACCTAGGAGATGATCTGGAGAAGTGGAGTGTGCCTGGGCACAGGCATCAAAAGTACAGCATGGTGAGCAGTTGGGAAAGAAGGACGGTCCTAGCTCCTCTCAAAACTCTTGGATACAGCTAGATCCATGAGGGAAATGTCCTGTCCCTGTGCTCCAAAATGTGGCAGGCACATATGACTAGTGTGGTTTGAAACATGGCTAGCACCACTGAGAAATTCTTTACATTTTCATTTGTTCTAATTGTTTTCAGTTTTAAAGACACACATTCTAGAGTGGCAGTAACTGCACGGACCTAGAGGAAGGAGTCTTTTTGTTCTTTTTCTGTCTCTGCACTGTCCATTTGCAAACACACTTCTGTCAAATGATACTTCTCATTATATGTGAGATGTGTGCTAAGAGCTATAGGGAAATTTGGTTGAGAATATAAGGCAGCAAGTATTAGAAATCAAAATGAGTTGTGAAATAGACCATGAAGCACATCAGGGTTCTTCAGAAAACAGAACTGATATAATATACATGAGTCAGCAAGTTCAAGACTGTGGGAGATTGAGAGCTGAGATTTGGATTTAAATCTAAAGACAAGGAAAAGCTGAGATCTCTATTTAAAAAGGAGTCAGACAAACCCCTCTCTTCCATGGGGGTTTCTCCATCTTGTGGTTCTATTCATGTCTTCAATGATGGAATAAAGCCCCACCACATTAGGGAAGGTCATCACCTTTATTCAATGAATCCATTTACATGTTAATCTCTACAGAAAATAATCCTCCCAGACACACCTAACCTAATGTTTAATCAAATACCTTGGTGTCTGTGGCCCAGTTGAGTTAATACATAAAATTAACTCTCATATCAAGTAAAAAGCAAAAACAGTACTAGTAGGTAAGCTTTTTACACCTCTCGTTCATTTGAAAAATAGAAAAGAATTCAGTAAGGAACTCTGGAAAGAATTTGTGGGGATTCTCAAGAGAACCACATGTGGTTAATCTTCCATCCTTAATTCAAGGGCATCAATAGAAAGTTTGACAGGAGTCTTTGCTGTTGAGAAATGCAGTAGATCTGAGTCAACATCCACCTAAAAAAAATTTTTTTTCTCTCCCTTCTTTACTTTCCCATACTCCCCTCTCCCTTTTCCCTCTAAGCATTTTCTTCCTGTTTCACAATACTATCATACTGGACCTCATTTACACCTTCAGTTCCTTATACCAGAGAAATGATATTGTATTTACACATCTTTGTTCCATTTATTTCACTTATGAGTATATCCTCAAGGTGCATGCATTTGAGTAAAAACGACTCTAATTTATCATTCTTTATGGCTGAGTAATACTCCATTTTATTAAAAATCCACAACTTTTTAATTTTAATATTTTATATTTTTTATCTTTATTGGTACATTCCATAAAAACATTATGATCACACTCAATATTGAGAATTTGTGTCAGTATATGACACAATTTAATTTTCATTTTTTCCATTCCCCTACCTACCCCACAACTCCTCACATAAGCTTTGTTTTCCTTTTTTTATTACCATCACATTTTTTCTTACCCTTTATTACACACACTCCACCCCATTTTCCTTTGAGTATTTCCTATTGCACAATATCCATCATACATTCTAGAACTCATTAACATCTTCAGATTTTCTTATCAGAGAAAAGATATTATATTCACATATCTGTGACCTATTTATTTCACTTATGAGTATATCCTGAAGATACATCCATTTGAGCATAAATGACTCAAACTTATCATTCTTTAAGGCAGAGTAATGCTCCATTTTATAGAAAAACCCCATCTTCTTTATCCAGTTTCCAGTTGATGGGCAACAAACTGAGCTGCTATGAACATGGGTGCACATATGTCACTATGATATTATTCTTTTAATTCTTTTGTGTATATTCCTTGCAGAGAAATAGCAGGGTCAAATGGAACCTCTAATTCTAGTTTGTTTGTTTGTTTGTTTGTTTGTTTGTTTGTTTGTTTTTGGAATCTCCACACTAACCTCCATAGAGGTTGTACCAGGCTACATTCCCACCAACAATGGAGAAGTGTTCCTTTTTCTCCACAGCTTTGTCAGCATTTGTTGCTGGCTAATTTTGAGATAGCAGCCATTCTTTGTGGAATGAGATGAAATCTCAGTGTTCTTTTCATCTGTATCTCTCAAATGACCAGCAATGCTGAGCATTTCTTCATACTCTTCTTGGCAACTTTTACTTCTTCCTCTGAAAAGTGTCTATTCATTTCAGTTGCCCATTTTTAAATTAGGTCTTAAAATTTGGTGAGACTGATTTTAAAAGCTCTTTATATGTTAGATAATAGGTCTTTGTCTGAGAAACAGTTGGTAAAGATTCTTTCCCAATTTGTTGGTTGCCACATCTTCTCCAGTCACACTTGGGCTATTTCTAAGATTTAGCTATTTACAACATGAGCTGCTATAAACATGGGTGTTCATATGTCACTATGATGTGATACTTTCAATTCTTTCATGTACTAAGCAGGGACATAATAGGGTCAAATGGGGCCTCTAATCCTAGTTTTTTGAGAGATCTCCACAATAGTCTCCACAGTGTTTGGACCAGTCTACATTCCCACCAACAGTGGAGCTTTTAAGGTCCACAATTTTCACTACCCAAAGAAACCGGCTTTTGACTTAGTCAGGTCATAAATATGTCAAGTCAACTTTTGAAAACGGTGGCCAGAAAAGGTATGTCCTGCCCAGATGCTTCTTCCTTCACTAAAGGTAAGAGTGTCAGAAGCCACAGCCACAAAGCTGAGAAATAAAGAAAAGCTGGTGCCGAATGAAAATGTGACCATTCACATGGCCCAGCTTCAAGCTCTCCACCAGCGGGCCTTCGCTATGAAAGGGGGAATTGCTATAATCTAAAAAAAAGTAGGAACTTGATCTGTGACATAGAAGTAGGCAAATCCAAGAGTTGTCAAGCAGACAAAAGTACACCTATTGAGAAATATACTTTCTGTAGGGGTGAGGGAGAAATAGAGTGTTCAGTATCATGTATAGGTTTTGGTTCTGAATAGTTTTCTTTGCTATATTCAATGGTCCTATGACTACATATCCTAAAATTATTCGGAAAACTCACCAAATGCTGAAGTTTTCCTTTAGTTTTTACTTGCTTCATAGAGCAAAATCTCAAAGGACTGTGGAGAAACAAAACAATTACTCTGTATCCCATCATTGTACTTATTCACTGTGCCTTAGACACACACATGGCAAGTGGTTGGCCAATATGAAGAAAGGGATATAATGCCAAGGCAACCTCTTAAAAATGTCATGAAATGATCATAGACGTGGATGACCTAAACAAACTTGTGTTATAGAAGGCCCACACCCACACTTCCATGGGACACAGAGGTGTACTGATGCCACAGACTTTAAGATGATCCTCATAATTGTCCAAAGCCCACTCGATGTGGCAGGCAACTGCTGAGCCATGTTATACTTGCATACCCCCTTCCTGTGGTAGGCACCATAAAGACCCCCAAAGAAGACTAGATTCTAGCCCAGGAAACCAGAAATTAAGTTACATAGGGAGTCAAATTCCATTGCTAACCAGCTAGCCTTATAATAGGTAGGGATAGCATCCTGATTTATCCATGTGTACCTAATGTAATTAGAAGTTTCTTAAAGGTGGAATACGGACCCAGTGTCTGAGCGGTCCAATGTTCCAGAGTCTTGAATGTACACTGCCAGTATTTCAGGTGGAAAGAAGCCAGGGACAAAGAGAGCGGGCATCCTTAGAAACTTACAAGATAACAAAGCACTTTTTCCTCAACCCCCCCAAAGGAAACTCCCAGCCAGTACCTTAATTTTACTGTACTGAGACCTGTCTCACATTTCTGATCTCCCACACTCTAAAATGTTGACTCTGTGTTGTTAAAAGCCACTGAACTTGTGGGAATTTGTTACAGCAGCAATAGGGAAAAATAAACTTACATTTATCCTTTCTTAGCAAATCCCTGGTCTCAGAGTCTCATGCATCTACATTCCTAATTTGTTTACCTCTCACTAATGCTTTATGGTGTTTTTTTACTCTGTTATTTGCAATTTATTTAGGTAATATTTATAAGTGAGGCACAATATACCAACTGCTGTGTGACCATGGCTGCTGTAAGTCAAACTCCTAGGTGTATTCCCTGGGAACAGCTGGGCCCATCAAACTATCTCTGTAACACATGAATGCAAAGAATGCTGTGATGCCTTCTCTCCCTCCTTCCCACACTTAACTAATCATCATTCAGTGAAAACAGTTTCCAAGTAATAAATAATTTAGCTATAAAATTTAGGCAGCTCTCTGTCATAAGGTATAATATTTATTTTTTCTGTTGAATTAATTAATGTTCATAAAATGCCAGGTAAATATTAGCTTTTAGCCTTTTCTTATTTATAGTAAGTACATAACCTCAAATTTAACTCCAAGCAATAGATAGAAATGCCGCCAAGTACAAGTTGTAATAATAGACGAAAGTTATTTGCCCTTATGACATTACTTGTAACCTACATATAATATTCAGAACTTGTAATGATGAAAATAATATCTCCAGTCTCAGCTTGGCTCAATAGTCATAAACATAGTTGTGAATGATTTGGGCTGGTAGGCCTAAAAATGAAACAAAGCCACTACAACCTTTATATAATTTGAAAATGAGGAAAGAAAAACAGGAGAAGATAAGACATTTTCCAGATGGTGTTTTGAGAGCAATGAGAGTATTCTATGTTTTTAATTTAAGGTCCAAAATATATTTCCAAATAGAAATAATGCAAAGATTATTTTTATTCTGTTTTAAGGTCACATATAGTTGAAAATCAAGTGTATGGGTTTACATTGTATTTTTTATACTCATTGGGTTTCTACCAGATGTTCCCAGGGGTTAGCAAAAAAGGTCAATGTTGCTGAAGACAAGGTTTACATCATCCTACTTGTAGGACCAACTGATGTGAACTTCCATGAAGTGGCAACCAGCCAGACAAACAAGAAAATACAGAATCTCTCTGGGTTGCCCTGACTTTATAATACTACCACATAAGAGAACAAAAATGTCAATAATGGTCAAGAAAAAAATACACGAGTTATGTAAGGAAATTGAAACTGATTTCCAGTCATGAGGCAGGGTAAATACTCCTCTATAGAAGATAAACAGTTTTTCACTCCAGCCTATACCATTGTACCATGAAGATACAGACACTTTTGATATGAAAATGATACTAGAAATTGTAATTTAATTAACGTTGAGCCATTATAAATTGCAGATTTAAAAAACAAACATTTAAAATGTTTAAAAACTTTTTGTATTGCTTGGAGTGAAACCTAACGCTATCAATCTCCAAACAAGATCATTGCAGTCCCTGTGGCAAGTTTGTTTATATAGAAAACCTATATTTGAGCATCTCTGGAGGACTACAGTATAATCTGCCACAGCTGTGTGATTGAAGAAGCTCTGATCCTTACAACTGTACCAGAAATTATTTGCAACTCGCAAGGCTCAGGATATTTTTCTTTGAGAGCAATCATGTACAGTTCTGGGTTACAATTATATTTCTATCATACAAATATTCATAAATGCTTATGTTGTGATTGAAAAACATCCTCAGATAGATAGTCCACTGTATGGAATTTTACTTCTTCTCAACAATGTAATTTTAAACCAACTTTAAATATCATAAGAAAAATTCACCCAAGTGCAGGTACAGACACAGTGCGCGTCCTGGCTAGGAATGTTGGTTCAGATGTGTTTTGTAATAAGTGAGTATCCTGAAATATATCAGTTTCCTCTTCTCATTATCTACTCCACTTAAATACAGCAGACTTTTTTATTTTTTTATTGCATTCTTTATTGGTACAATATGCATACATCTCACAATCACACATAACATTGGGGAATTTGTACCAATATATGACACAGTCAATTCTCATTTTTTACCCATATCCCCACCCACACCTCCCCACCCACTATATACATGCTCTTTTATTTTCTTTCAGAATCATATTTATTCCTTCCCCTCATTATATCCCCACACCAAATTTCCTTTGGAAATTTCCCATTCTAAAATCATTGTCATACTACTAGAGCTCATTTGCATCTACTGGTGCTCATATCAACAAGAAGATCCTATATTTGCCTATCTGTGCTCTATTGATTTCACTCCTTAGCGTGTCCTCCAGGTGCATCCATTTGCACATAAATGAATCAATCTTGTCGTTTTTTATGGCAGAATAGTACTCCATTTTATAAAAAAAAACCACATCTTCTTTATCCAGTCTCCAGTTGATGGGCATTTGGGTTGTTTCCAAGATTGAGCTATCACGAACTGAGCTGCTATGAACAAGGGTGTACATCTGTCTTTCCACTGTGATTTTCTAAGTTCTTTTGGGTATATTCCTAGCAGGGGGATGGCAGGGTCAAATGGGACCCCTAGTCCTAGTTTTCTGAG
>PVIC010011625.1:0-41070 GCA_004025085.1 Thryonomys swinderianus | reverse complement strand
CAGAGGCAGGAGGATTGCCACAAGTTCAAGGGTAGCCTGGGCTATATAGTGAACTCAGAGCCCAGCCTGAACTACAAAATGAGAAGAGGAAAACAAAACAAAGAAAACAACTAAAAAGATACATTACCATTAATTCCCCTCAAAATACTCCTCACTTCTCACTTCAAACACACATTTTTCCATCATTCTTACCATTTTTGAAGCAATTTTGGAAGTTCTTGTTTGTGTCTTTATGAAGTGTGGTCAAAGATGCAGTAAATGCTGATGCCCAGTGCCTCTAACAGAAAGGCAGGCTTGTAGAACAGTGCTGTGTGTCCTTATCCTATGTACTCACTGGGTTTGGCACTATGTAACGTCTCATTCTTTTACAAAGTTAAAATCACCATGAAAAGTAAACATTTTCAATCTATTCAGGATATTGAAGCAACCATAGTAATACAATTAAAGACAAAAGACAACTTTGCTTCATAAAGTAGCAAAATTGATGGGACAGGTATGTTTGAAGTGATGAGTATTTTGACAGGAATTAATGGCAGTCTTTTACTATACTGCTTTTAAAACTAAACGTTCATCAGTTTTTTGCAGTCATACTTCATATATCCCATTTTAAGGTTTCCTTTTTTTATTTTTTTTTTTGAGACAAGGTCTCACTGTATAATCCAGGCTGGCCTTGAACTTGCTGCCTTAGCCTCCCAAGTGCTGGGATTACAGGCGTGTGTTACCTGCCCAGCATTTGGGGATTGTGGGGATTTGAGACAGGGTCTCTCTGTGTACTTTAGGCTGGTCTTGAGCACATAAAAATCTTTCTGTCCCACCTTCCCAAATGCTGGATTACAGGCATGCAGCACCATGCCTGGCAGAGATTTCCTCTTTGTATTTCTAAGAGTTAACAGAGGAATAATTAAATTAGCTGAGTTTTGCATAAAATCATAGGCTACGAAACTCTACAGTTTACGGAGGAGTTTTTCCTTTTTGCTCACTTTAATGGTAAGTTCCCTTAAAGGAGGACTTCTAGAAATAAAGGGCATTTTTATGACCTTCTCCATGCCCATATAATATAAACAAAAATAACAAAGCAGGAAGAATTTCCTTTCCATTGAAAGTTAAGGAAAGCCCCCCAACGATAGCTCATCAATTTCAAGACATGATGGTCAGATATAGTATAGTCAGTATCAAATGAAAGTGGATGGATAGGAATTCTTCAACTCAGCTGAATAGTGAATGCAGTGAGATAAATAGCATGTAGAAGAAATTCTTTAGAGTTCTGCTGGTATCTTCTAAGATGGATTCTCCAGTAGATCTTTCTACAATGGTGGAAGCTTACCATATGTGCCCTGTCCCATCGCACAGCTACAGATTCCCTTCAGGCTATTTTGAAGGCAAAATGCAAGCCTGGTTAGACTCCCCTTCATTCAAAGATGTGTGAGACTGGATATGTAGCATAGTAGTAGAGTGCTTGTCTAGCATGTGGAAGACCCTGGATTTGATCCCTCGACCTTTCAAAATGAAGTAGTGAAAAAAAAAATTCGTAATCGATTGTGGAAGAAAAAGGTGTCAAGACAAGTATTAGAGTTAAACAAACTTTCTTTTAATGCAGGGAGACAGCAAAGGTAATATAGAACTCCAAAGATGAGAACATCTTGAAAGACTTATTCTGAGCCTAAAAGGATTTTAGATCACAATCTGTTCACAAAACTAAGGAAATTTAAAGAAGTACAGAATTTATGAAACTAGTGATATTGCAGTAGAATAAAATGGAAACAAGTTATAATGTTGAGAAGAATTTCCTAGAAATATGATAGAACAACTTGAGAAATAATGGAGAAGATTGGAGATCCAGAAAACCAATTGGCAACTCCAGATAGGGGGAGCTTACAAAGCAGAAGAAACAGAGAAAGTTATGAGACAGCTATAGAAGAGGTAATAGACAAAGTGGCTGGACAACATGTTCACAATAGAATATTAGTATGCCAAGGGAAGGAAATAACAATGAGGAAGAGCAAAAATATATTTAGAGACTTGGTAGAAGAAAACTTTTTCTGAAACAGTACATTTGAAAATCATACTTTTTTTTTTTTTTAGACAGGGTTTCACTTTGTAGTTCAGGCTGGCCCTGAGCTTACTATGTTACCCAGGTAAGCCTCGAACTCAGCAATCCTCCTGCCTCTGCCTCCTGAGTGCTGGGATTACAGGCGTGAGCCACCATGCCTGGCACTGTGGTATGTGGTATTGATTGCTGGTGGGCATGAGTCACCACACCCAGCATTGTCGTATGAGGTTACCGGGATCGAACTCAGGACCTTATGCTTGGGAGGCAGGTGTAGGAACCACCAAGCTAAATCTCTGGCCCTGAAAATCATACATTTTTAAAGTAACAGTATTAGAAGCATCTGGGCTATGTAAATGAGACATTTCATAAGAAAAAAGTATAAAACAATAAGAATCAGGGAAATTTTCAGTCTGAGTGAGGTCATGTGAGGATTCTTGAAACATATTATCCACAAACCAAGAAATCTACTTTAGGTTTTTATCTCGCCAGTCAGAGTCAGAGTACTCATAAATCAAAACATTTATGTGTAAAAGACCTGGCTGTAAACATTTAGCAAGAAATCTCATGGTTGTAAAGCATATTATAATCATCATTGTTAAGGGAGAATTGTAACTTATAAGTTAACAGGGCTGGAGATGTAGCTCAATGGTTCCTGTACTTGCCTAGAAAGCGCAAAGTCCTGAGTTCAATCCCTGCTAATGACATATAACAATACCGGGCATGGTGACTCATGCCCACCAGCATTCAGTACCACATACCACAGTGCCATTTGTGGTGGCTTACGCCAGTAATCCCAGCACATGGAAGGTAGAGGCAGAAAGATGGCTGAGTCCAAGGCTTGCCTGGGTCACACAGTGAGCTCAGGGCCGACCTACACTACAAAGCCAGATTCTGTCTCAAAAAAAAAAAAGTATAGAATCTTGAAAATTCCTTTGTAATGGGATATACAATAAAGATAAGCTCAAGAGGCCTGTTTAAGCTGGGAATGTAGGGTTGTACAGGAGGTAGAGTGCTTGCCCAGCACATAGGAGAACCTGGGCTCAATCCTGAGTGTGGTGCTCAGGGGAAATTTCTACAAGGGAAAATGTTTATTGTTTATTGTCCCACGTAGGTTACATGGCTCTGCCCAGAGAGCTAGGTTACCAGAGGTGATGGTCATATTTAAAGAACATGGTCTAGGGATTGGATAGATATACTTCGGTGAATCATGTATTAGTTTCTGTTCAATATATAATTAATAAAGCAAAAAAAACTCACAAAAATTTAAACAACCTGGGTCATTTTGTTAATTCATAAATACTTATTAATTGAATGTGGTTTAAGATCACATTAAACTTACATTGCAAGTATATATATGTAAATATATATATATTTAAATGTGACTTACTAATTAACTCAAAAAAATATGTAAGACTAAGGTTTCAGATTCACTCATCTTACCACATCCTTTTGAGGAGGTGTCCAAGGTCTTTTATAAGCCCAACCAGCAGCCTTAAAAATGTGCACTTTCAAGGGGAGAGGGTAGGTGAGTCAATATAAAGAGATACATACTACAAGGAAAAGCACTGGATTACTTGCTGTTCCGATAACACATCAATAACATGTGTGTAAATAAAGGAAAACATGATTCTCTGTGCACATTTTAAGTTGTTTCTTACAAATCTAGAATTATAGTTGTTCATTATGCATTTGAACTAAGCCAGAGAGCACAAAAGTAAGCGTGAGTGTGTGCATACGTGTTTACATAGCTTTCTTCATAGGCTGCGGTGCTCTTGTGCGGAGTGGGGGTGTTCATAGATTTACATTTGATAAATATCCTCACATCTAAAAAAAGATGTGTAAAACACTGGAATGCTAGCTAACTAAAGCAACTCCTAAGGCCTAAAGCTAAAAGTAAAATATTTTCCATGATTATTTTAAAATATGATATTTACTGGAAGGAAAGTCCAGAGAATTACCGCAGATGAAGTGTGAGTGTATTTCTCCCACTTGTAAATGAGCTCTTATTTCCTACAGTGTATATTCTGGTCCACAATGAGTCATTTTCAACATGTTTCAATTTAACTCCTAATACATTTTTAAACTTGGCAGGCATATTTAGATGAACATTACTTCCAGTTTTAGAGACTGCTTCTAAATTACACTTCACTCTTCCAGTCATCATGAAAAGTTCTTTCAGTAAGAAGGAAGCTGGATTGAATGGAAATGTATGTTTTGGAGAAGCAAAACAAAGTTATCACTTTTAAATTTTATTCCTATATAATCCCCCTTAAAATTATCTTTAAAACTTTGTAGGTGTGAGTTTCTTTCAAATGACTGAGGTTACTTACTAAAAGAAAAGATATAATTTATTTCAGGTAAATGGTAAAGGTAATATTAAATTCTCACTATGACTAGTACTCTGTAAGTTCTAGGGACATACATGGACTTCTGTAATGCCCACATAACAGGTATGTAGTTTATTTTTTGTAAACCATTCAGGATTTGTTCAGGTTACAGAACAGACCCTTGACAGTTCTGGACTTGAGCTGCATGTTTTTCAAAACTAATGAATATGTAGAGTATTTTATTATTTCCAACTCTCAACACATGATTTTTTTGTTTTTGTTTTTGTTTTTTTTGAGACAGGGTCTCGCTTTGTAGTTCAGGCTGGCTCTGAGCTCACTATGTAGCCCAGGCAAGCCTCGAACTCAGCAATCCTCCTGTCTCTGCCTCCCGAGTGCTGGGATGACAGGCGTGAGCCACCACACCCGACACTGTGGTATGTGCTATTGATTGCTGGTGGGTGTGAGTTACCACGCCCAGCATTGTATGTGGCTACCAGGGATCGAACTCAGGACCTTGTGCTTGTAAGGCAGGTATCGGAACCACTGAGCTAACCCTCCAGCCCAATACGTGATTTTTTTAAATCAAGTTTATTGGTACATTTTAAGTACACACTATTTTCGCACTCAACGTTGAGAATTTGTACCCATAATGATAATCTTGGTTCTTATTTTTTCCCATTTCTGTCCCCTCCTTTAAACCCCTCCACACGCACTATGTGCATGTTTTATTTCCATTCTTCCCTTTTTGCCTTCAAATGTTTTTCTTTCCCTTCTTGCTTTTCCCTGCCCTCCACACAGTTCCCCTTCCCCTTTGAAGATTGTCTTCCTATTCCACAATACTTATACATTTTGGACCAATTTCTGACACTAGAGAAATGATGTGACACTTACATATCCGTGTCCTGTTTTTTTTTTTTTTTTTTTTTTTTGAGACAGGGTCTCGCCTTGTAGTTCAGGCTGGCTTTGAGCTCACTATGTAGTCCAGGCAAGCCTCGAACTCAGCAATCCTCCTGTCTCTGCCTCCCGAATGCTGGGATGACAGGTGTGAGCCACCATGCCCAGCCATGTCCTATTTTTTTCACCTTTGAGTATGGCATCCTAATTTAGTTGTGCATCCTAATTTAGCTATGTCTCTAATTGGTCATTCTTTATAGCAAGTAATCTAAATATTAAATACATGATTACCATTTAAAAATTTGTGCAATCCTATGAATCTTCCAATAGATTTGATTTGGTCAACCTGTCAACTGTGACTTTTTAAAGATTTGATTTTGTTACTGAGACTTTCACACTGTGCCTTGTCATTTTTAATACTTTAGAAGTTCACAGAGCCAAATACCTACAATTTCAGCAGTTGAGAGGCAGAGGCAGGAGGATCACCATGAATTCAAAGCCAACCCAAACTACATAATGAGACCCCATCTCAAAAAAACAAAGACCCCATCTCAAAAAAAAACAAACAACAACAGCAAAAAGTTCACAAAAGTTTAGAATTATTACAAGAACTTGGGTCATTGAAAACATTGCACTTACTTTCCAAGTGATGAAACAATTCTAAAGAGGCTATATGCCTTATTTTGAGTTGTACTGTTACTAGAAGCAGAGGTAGAATTAGATGTCTGTTCTCTGTTTCCCTCCCAGATTCCCATTATGTCATATTTATGTAAACATCATATGAAGCAAAATACTACAGTGCTGCACATCAATAGGTACATTTTTATTCTCAAATATTCAAAGCAACAAAATCCAAAACTTTAATTTCAGTGGTTACCATAGCAACAGAAATGGGTACTATTGCAGTTCTGAAGTCACTTGTCTGAAACAAAGATTATTGGTTCATCTTTACTCTCTTGAACACCATAGGTCAGTCTTTTTCTTACCTCTGCTGGTTTCTGGGGGACACAGATGTATTTGGCTTGTAGTCACATCTGCACACAGTCTCTGCCTCTGCCTTCATGTGGCCTTCTCCACTCTCTCTCACAGAAGATGCATTTGACTGCATTATGGCCAGTGCAGACAGTCTAGAAAAAGCCCCTCAACTTGAGATACTTAATTTAGTCACTTAGGCAAACCCTTTTTCCCTTAGAAAGCAATATTTCTGTATGTTCTAAGATGAGAGCATGGCTAGTCCTCTGAAGACCCACCCTCCAACTCTCATGCTTCGTTAGTCACGAGTTATTTTTATTTGGGTCCTTCAGTAGGAATAACATTTTATTTTATTTATTTTTATGTATGTATGTATGTATGTATTGAGACAGGGTCTCACTTTGTAATTCAGGCTGGCCCTGAGCTTACTAGGTAGCCTAGGCCAGCCTCAAACTCAGCAATCCTCCTGCCTCTGCCTCCCGAGTGCTGGGATTACAGAGGAGCCACCACACCCAGCACTATGGTATGTGGTACTGACTGCTGCTGGGCTTGAGTCACCACACCCAGCATTGTTATATGTGGTTACTGGGATCAAACTCAGGACCTTGTGCGTGTGAGGCAGGCACTGGAACCACTAAGCTAAATCTCCAGCCCATAACATTTTATTTTTAGGTTACTCAACCATAATTTTATGTCAGATAATTTTACTTGTGAAATTCTATGGTATTTATATGGATTATCTTTTCAGCCTGCTAACATGCTAGTTAGCAAATTACTAGCTCTTGCCCAAGATGGTATCTTAGAGAGTCTAGATTCTATATCATATGATTTATGGCATATATTTATTATGAACAAAAAGTCATCTTGCATAACTTTTAGTAGCATTCCTTAACAGTGTGTCAATGATATTAAGAGCTAAAAACAGTTGGACATTTTTATCAAGCACAGTATAAAAATCTAGCTTTCAGACAAGCTATTTAGACCATTTAGTCACTGTTTTCTCTCAAAATTAAATTTCACTCTAAAATATTTGAAATTCATTATATAAGATTTTGAATGTTTTAGTGCTATAATGCCTAGTCCTTAGTTTCTGTCCTACTTATTTCATCCTAACAAATATTTCATTCTCCTTGATATTAATAATGTTAGATATAACACATACAGTTTTATAGTATATGTCAAGTAGTTGGTTATTTAGTTTTTGCTTTTGTATAAATCATTGTTACTAGATGTGAAGAAATTCTAAATCATACTCCTGTGAAGGTAGTCTCAATTCATTTTAGCTGTTAAAAGCATAGTTACCCATTTTAAATTCTGAATAACTGTCAGCTGCTACTATATCATCATCTACTTAAGTGATTCTTAAAGTAAGATTATATCTGTGGTATATTTTTCAGAATCATAGTGTAGAGTAGTCCCTAGGTTTGGTAAAATTATTTCATGCAGGTGGATAACTTTCACTGTTACAAATTTCAGGAGAGAAGTTTCTCTCCTATTTATGATCTTCTCTGACTTCTAATAATTCATACTCTTGGGCTTTTCCTTGCATCTCTGTGTTTTAAGAAATGCTAGACATGGTGGTACATGCAGGAGGCTGAGGCAGGTGGATTGCTACAAATTCAAGGTGAGCCTGGAGTAAATAGTCCTATGCCAGCTTGACCTACACAGTGAGATGCTGTGTCAAGAAAATGAAAGAAAAGGAAAAGAAAATCCATTTGTTCTTAAATTGATGGTTATTTTTAAAACTTTAAGATAATGTGATTTCATTTCACAAATGGAAAATCTGCATTATTTTAATAGAGTAGAAAATGTGTTTGTGCATCTTCAAAGACCAAAGCTTAAGTGATATTCATATACATATATATTATAATTCATATTTTATTTCAATTCCTTGGAACCCCAAGTATGAATTTCTATTAGCTAGATTATTTAATATTTCCCTAAGTTATGATTCAATCATATCTCAACTTTTTGTCTAAAATCACAAGAGAATGAAAATGCACGAAAGAGTATATCTCTTGACTCCAGGCAAGAAAGCGTCTTGGTCATTCTAGTCTAATAGGCTGTTTACATGTAAACCTGGGAAGGAACTCATCATAACAGCAAATCACAATGAAAAGTTGACTTAGAAGATGCTTATAGATGTAGTTGCAAGAAAATCAAGGTGTGGGCCGGAGATTTAGCTCAGTGGTTCAGGCGCCTGCCTTGCAAGCACAAGGTCCTGATTGGATCCCGGTAACCACATACAATGCTGGGCATTGTGACTCACACCCAATCAATACCACATACCACAGTGCCGGGCGTGGTGGTTCACGCCTGTAATCCCAGCACTCTGGAGGCAGAGACAGGAGGATTGCTGAGCTCGAGGCTTGTCTGGGCAACATAGTGAGCTCAGGGCCAGTCTGAACCTCAAAGCAAGACCCTGTCTCAAAAAAAAAAAAAAAAAAAAAAAAAAGAAAGAAAGTCAAGGTATAGTAAGTGGCTTGTCATTTAAGAGAATGGAATATTCCATGTGTCAGTTTCATGGGTTAAACTATACATTTGATCCAGAAGTAATATGTTTAAATGAGAAGTGTGTGTTGTGAAGTTTAGTCATTTGTATATTGTAAACATAGAATTTTTTGAACCCAAAGAAATACTTACAAGAGCCGGAGATTTAGCTGAATGGTTCTGGTGCCTGCCTAGCAAGCCCAAGGTCCTGAGTTCAATCCCAGGTAACCACATGTAACAATACCAGGCGTGGTAACTCATGCCCACCAGCAATCAGTACCACACACCACAATGCCAGGCATGGTGGCTCACACCTGTAATCGCAGCACTCACGAAGCAGAGACAGGAGGATTCCTGAGTTTGAGGCTTGCCTGGGCTATATAGTGAGCTCAGGGCCAGCCTGAACTACAAAGCAAGACCCCATCTCAAAAAAAAAAAAAAAAAAAAACCTTAAAAAACAAATTATATTTCTTAATAAAGTTATTAAACTCTAACTTTTGGAAAATAAACCATAAACAAATGCTTTTCAGGGAATGCATTGTCAGCCCATTTTATATATTGCTAGCTTCTCTGTACTTCTACATGGTATCCAATATATTAAACAATGCCTCATAGTTATATAAAGCTATTTCTTTAGTGTCACAACCTATAGTCCACTTAAATTTAAACATTGTACTTAGAAATTTCTGTGTACCAGTTTTTATTCCACAAATTTTAGATCCTACTATGTTTACAAATCATGTTATACCAAGGTATAGCTAAGAGTTATACTTAATTATATAACCATATAAGCCAGGGATTTAGCCTACCTTGGAAGCACAAGGGCCCAAGTTCAATCCCTGGTACCACAAAAAAAAAAAAAATCAATGAACTATATTGTGTGGAGGGGGGCTGGAAGGTTAGTTCAGTGGTTCCAGTGCCTGCCTCGCAAGCGCAAGGTCCTGAGTTTGATCCCCGGTAACCACATACCATGCTGGGCATGGAGACTCATGCCCACCAACAATCAGTACTGCATACCACAGTGCCAGGCGTGGTGGCTCACGCCTGTAATCCCAGCACTCAGGAGGCAGAGACAGGAGGATTGTTGAGTTCGAAGCTTGCCTGGGCTACATAGTGAGCTGAGGGCCAGCCTGAACTACAAAGTGAGACCCTGTCTCAAAAAAAAAAAAAAATATTGTGTGTGTGTGTGTGTGTGTGTGTGTGTGTGTATCCATCTTGGAAGATAGAGCATATTAGAGAAGTATTGAATTAAATGGCTCAAGTGTTTTCATCAGCTTTTAATAAAAATAACTACAGTAATTTTAAAGTTCATTTGGATAGAATTATGAAATAACAGGTTATTAAAAATATATCTCTATAAATTATTTTTTTTTTTGAGACAGGATCTCACTTTTGTAGTTCAGGCTGGCTCTGAGCTCACTGTGTAGCCCAGGCAAGCCTGGAACTCAGCAGTCCTCCTGCTTCTGCCTCCCAAATGCTGGGATTACAGGCGAGAGCCACCACGCCCGGCACTGTGGTATGCAGTATTGATTGTTGGTGGGTGTGAGTCTCCATGCCCAGCATGGTATGTGGTTACCGGGGATCAAACTCAGGACCTTGCGCTTGCAAGGCAGGCGCCAGAACCACTGAGCCAACCCTCCGGCCCTCTATAAATGATTTTTGTGAAAATTATAATTTAATTTTATAAACATGTTTATGAATTCTCATTGCAGATATTATTTATCATGTCCAAAATTCTTTAATAATGTTAAAATGTAATGTATAAATTTCTTTCCATGTAATTGTATGTAAGAGAGTTCTGTATAACAGATCATTTACGTTTACCATATTATATCAGAACCTAATAGAAATTAATCACTTTCTCTCTTCCCTCTGAGAATTGTCTTTTTAACCCAACTCTATGAATTATTATCTAATTCCCTTCATATATTAATGTGTGATGGGCCTAAAGTCTCATTTGTCAATTCCAAATGTGTAACATTTCTTGCTTTGTTTCCTTTTATTTCGATAAGAGCCAACATTATAAACTCTACACTTTACTGAATACATCAAAAAACAAAAAAGAAACATCTCTTTCTCCATGCTTTCAGTGGAGAATGTAGAGAAAAATATATACTTTATACTCAGATTTCTCTTTGCTGAATGGTGGGTTCCCAAAAGAGCAATAAAGAGCTAAAACTACTCTCTGAAAGCTCTCTTATGATGAGCTAGAATCCTTCAACTTAGTGCTCATTGAATCTTTGCGTATATTACACTGTAGAGAATAAAAAATTGGACATTCTTTGGAGCTAAAATCTGATGTGTACACATACTTATATTTTAAAACAAAATGTCCTGTATCCTAAGGTACCTATAGTAAACCATGGATACCCCGGGCTGTTTTTTTGTTTTTTGTTTTTTGTGGTTTTTTTTGAGACAAGGTCTTGCTTTGTGGTTCAGGCTGGCCCTGAGCTCACTATGGAGCCCAGGCAAGCCTCAAACTCAGCAATCCTCCTGTCTCTGCTTCCTGAGTGCTGGGATTACAGGCGTGAGCCCCACGCCCGGCACTGTGGTATGCGGTATTGATTGTTGGTGGACGTGAGTCTCCATGCCCAGCATTATATGTGGTTACCAGGGATCGAACTCAGGACCTTGTGCTTGCGAGGCAGGCACCGGAACCACTGAGCTAACCCTCTGGCCCTACCCCGAGCTGTTTTAAGGAGGTATCATGAATGACCTTTTAGAGAAGGCAGTATATCAGATAAACATTTGAAGTGTGAAACTGGAGTTTCAGGGCTGGGGATTTAGCTCAATGATTCCAGCATCTATCTCGTAAGCACAAGGTCCCGATTGGATCTATGGTACCACATACCACAATGCTGAGCATGGTGGCTCACACCTGTAATCCCAGCATGGAAGGCAGAGGCAGAAGGATTGCTGTGAGTTTGAGTCTTGCATGGGTGCATAGTGAGCTCAGGACCAGCCTGAACTACAAAGTGAGACCATGTCTCAAAAAAAACAAAAAAAGAAATTGGACATTCAGTTACATCAAATTAAAAGGCTGTGCACAGCAAAGGAAATAATAGACTGAAAAGACAACCTACAGAATGGAAAAAAAATTCTTGGCAACTGCACTTCCTGTAGAATACATGAAGAATCAAAAAATTTAACCCTCCCCAAAAGCAAATGGCCCTATTTTAAAATGGCCAAATGAACTGAACAGACATTTCAGAAGGTGGATGATGGAGATGCCAGAAGTCCAGGTGACTGCTAGTAATGAGATGGTGGCATCGGGAACAGGAATGAGGAGACTTGAGTTTAGAAATACAGGTGTGAAATGATGCATGGTAGAGCTTTTCCACCCTGCTGTCTACTCACCCTTCTTCTTCTGAAAGGAAAGACATTTTGTATGTAGCATTTGGGCCATATTCCATTATAGAGCATGTTGGCCATGTTTCTAGCTCAGTGGTGTCTAGCTAAACAGTCACAGTCATGAGTACATTTTCCCCTTTTGCTTCTTTTATTTCCTGGGACTAAAAGCAAGAGGGTTAAGCCTCTCTTTCCTCGATCCTAACCTACAAGAGACCTCTGAATTGTAACTTACTACAAGCCCATCTCACCATAGTTATAATTTTATTTCCTTTTTACTGTTACCCTCTTTCATTTTAATGACCTCATGTGAAGGATATTTCCTGTGATGGAGCATTAATTAAATTCTCCAGTACCATCAGTATGCAATCCCATGTCCACTGATAACAGTGTGACCTACAGCCTGTACACATGAGGCAGCAGAGTTCATGCTGGTGCTGCTTCTAGAGGACGAATGCCCGGGTTAGGCTGTTGGCTCTCTTCTTACTGGGGGCATGACTTTGGGGAAGTTATTTAACTCCTGCCTCATTTATAAACTTTAATGGTAACAAATCAGAATTGTGAGAATTAAATGGGTGTCATATATAGCATGTCTCATATAACTGTTAGGTATTAGCTATTGTGGTTTTTACAGGATATGATAACTGACTACAGTTGAAACTATCTTCAGGAATTATCAGTGATTCATACAAAATTGTCTGAGTAGTTGAGATGACAGCGATATCTTTATCAAAAATAGGACTTGAGAAAACAAGTGATTCATGGATGAAGTTCATAATTTTGATTTTGGTCTTAAACACAAAAATCTAACTTTCTATTCACATGTACACTAATGGGAAGAAATATCGCATGCTAGGGTAAAGGATTAGTCCTAGAGATAAAATCTGGGATACATCAAAAATGCTGGAACCTGTATAAAGCTTCAAAATTTGAGAAAGGATTTAATAAGTACTGAAAATTTGCAGTGGTTCAGTTGTGCTAAATGTTAGGATTTTTCTTCTCATTAGATTATCTGTTTTTATTTTTTATATATCTGTTTTTTGTATGTAAGGAAACTAAAACTCGATAATTTTTTTTTTTTTTGAGACAGGGTATTGCTTTGTAGTTCAGGCTGGCTCTGAGCTCACTACGTAGCCTAGGCAAGCCTCGAATTCAGCAATCCTCCCATCTCTGCCTCCCAAGTGCTGGGATTACAGGCATGAACCACTGTACCCGGCTCGAGAATTTTTTTTAAATGCTATGGCTAGAGTCTAAAAATAAGCCACTAAAATTAATACCATTAGCAGTCTTGCAAGATACAAGCTAGTTACGAAAAAGATTAATTGTATATCTGGAAATTAGCATTAAAGAGTTAAAATTAGAAATAAAGTTTGCCATGTACCCCAGTGATACATGTTTGTTTCATATGTGTGAAGCCCTGTTTGATCCCCAGCATCACAAAAAGAAAAAAAAAACAAAGGAAATTAAATTTGTATAAATACCACTTGCCATAGCATCAAAACTATTTAGTACTTACAGTGTAAAATTAACAAAGTGGGAAAATATAAGACCTATACATTGAAAGCTAGTAAATATCTGTGAGAAAAAGTAAGAAAGACTTTTCGGAGAGATATATTGTAGTTGTAGATCTCAAGTCATAGTATTACTAAAGTAGCAAACTGATTTATAGATTCAAGGCAGTTAAAATAAAAAAATCAGACTTTTTTTATAGAAACTGATGAGCTGACTAAAATTTACATGAAAATTCACAGGGCCAAAATATTCAAAACAGTTTTGAAAAAGTTGTAAGGATGAAGGTACCAGAATAATTGGGTTATAGTCTTTGTAACAAATACAAATACAGCAACAGTTAGATACCACTGCAGCCTCTGAATGGCTGTATTTTAAAACACTGATCCTGGGGTGTGGTGGCTCACTCCTGTAATCCCAGCATTTGGGAGGCAGAGGCAGGATTGCTGTGAGTTCTGGGCCGGCCTGAACCTCAATGTGAGGCTCTGTCTCAAAACTTTTTAAAAAAAGACTCATATTAACAAGTGTTGACAAGATTGTGGATTATTTGGAACATGATGATGTGAGTGCAAAATTATATAGTCATTTTATTTGTTTATTTATATATTGGTGTATATGTGTGTGTTTTTTTGTTTGAGACAGGGTCTTACTATGTAGCTCAGGATGGTCTCAAATTCATTATGTTGCCCAGGCTGGCCTTGAACTCTCAGTAATCCTGCCACCTCAGTCTCCTACATAGTGGGATTGCAGGCGTGCACCGCCACATCTGACATTTTATTTTTTTGTTTTCTTTTTTTTTTGCTTTTTGAGACAGGGTCTCGCGTTGTAGTTCAGGCTGGCCCTGAGCTCACTATGGTGCCCAGGCAAGCCGCCGCGAACTCAGCAATCCTCCTGCCTCTGCTTCCCGAGTGCTGGGATTACAGGCGTGAGCCACCACGCCCGGCATTTTAGTATGCGGTGTTGATTGTTGGTGGGCGTGTCTCCACACCCAGCATTATACGTGGTTACCAGGAATCGAACTCAGGTCCTTGCGCTTGCAAGGCAGGCACCGGAACCACTGAGCTAACCCTCCGGCCCTTTGTTTTCATTTTAAGGCAGGGTCTCACTAGATAGTTCAGGCTGGCCTTGAACTCATCATGTAGCCACAGCTGGCTATGAACTCATGATGATCCTCTTGCCTCAGCCTCCCAACGGCTAGGGTTACAGCCATGTACCAACATACCTGGCATATAATTTTGATGGTTTTGTTTGTTTTCGTTTTGGTTTTTGAGACAGGCTCACCCTTTATAGTTTGGCCTGCCTTGAACTCACTGTGTGTTCCCAGCAAGTGCTTTATCACTGAGTTAGACCCTCAGCCCCTAAAATTCACTAATTTTTGTGTCAGTTGTAACAGATTGTGTCTGTCAAGGAATTGGCCTATTTCTCCTTAGTTATCAAATTTGTGGACATAGCTATTCTTAATATTTTCCATTATTTTAGTGTCCAGAGATCTGTGGTGATGAGTACTTTTTAAATTTTGAGCCACATGTAGTAGCACAGGCCTGTAATTCTAGCACTTAAGAGGCTGAGTCAGGAGGATTGCTGTGAGTTCAAGGCCAATCTGTGCTACACAGCAAGTTCAAGGCCAGTCTGGACTACATAGTGAGATCGTGTCTCCAAAAACATTTTTTCATATTATTTTGCACCTTTCTCTTTTTGTCTTAGGCTAGCTGAAGTCTCACTGATTTTAAAGTGCCAGTTTAGGTTTCATTGATTTTTCTATGTTGCTTTCCTATTTCAAACATCATTGATTGCTGCTCTAATTTTTACTATTTCTTTTCTAATGCTCACGTTATCTAATTTACTCTTCTCTTTCTAGTTTTCCCAGTTAGATCTTTTGATAATTAGTTTAAATCTTCTCTAATATAAATGTATTCAGTGCTGTAAATTTCCCTGTAAACACTATGTTTAGAATTTCCCAAAAGTTTTAGTAAGTCGTATTTGCGTTTTCATTTAGTTTTGTAATTTCTGTTGAGCTTTCCTCCATGGCTTGATCTCCATACATTTTGGAGTTTCCTATGTATGTGTGTGCTGCTTCTAGTTTAATTCCCTTATGGTTGGCAAGCACTGTATGATTTCCATCCTTCTAAGTTTGTTAGTGCATTTATGGACCCAAGTGCTGGGCTGCCCTGATTAATGTTTCATCAAACTTTATATGAATGTCTGTTCTAGTATAAGATTAGAAGAAGAAGAGCTGGGCGTGGTGGCTCACGCCTGTCATCCCAGCACTCGGGAGGCAGAGACAGGAGGATTGCTGAGTTTGAGGCTTGCCTGGGCTACATAGTGAGCTGAGGGCCAGCCTGAACTACAAAGCGAGACCCTGTCTCAAAAAAAAAAAAAAAAAGATTAGAAGAAGAGGCAGAAATTCAGTTACAGAAAATGTGTTTTAATAACCTACATGATGGTGTTTGGTTGGTGAGTGTTGGTTCTAAAGGTACCAAATGAGGAATCCAAAGTTCTTCTCAAACTACTGTATGCTTTGACAAGGAAAATCTATTTTTGCCATCTGATCTACATTTATGACCTAAGTCAGGTACATGTACCTGGTTTACTTTTAACATTTTTATGCAAACAGTTTGTTATGCATTTGTACAATGGTTTATTCCCAAGTATGCCATAAACAGGACAAATGTGGTTTTTCTGTATAGTTCCTTGCCTTAATAAATATGTAATATAAATTTAAGCAAACTTCTATTTTGTAAACTATGAAGTAAAGAAATGAACATTTTGTGGAGTTTGTGTTTTGCATACTCAAAGTGAGAATAAGTTTTAAATAAACCTATAATACTTTATCTGAAAAAAAAAAGAATGTCTATTCTGCTTCTGTAAGATAAAGTGCAGTGAGCCCTCAAGTTATGGCCTGCCTGACATACAAACAACTTCAGTTATGGCCACAATTTTAGTTTTAAAGTATGACTGAAGTCTTGAATACAACCTGAATGCTGGCTGTTTATGCTTCCAGACAGTCCCAGATACAGACTTAACCCTTAAAGAGTTCTGGAAAGAACATTACAACATCCTTTCTCATGTGGGGTAAATTGAGAAATCCTGGGCCATTGTCTGTCTAAGGACACTGAGATCTGCCTGGAGGACAGTGTGGCCTAAAACTTTATGGAAGAGAGACTTTGAAAGCAGTTGACCAACTTGAGTTACCACCAACCCTCAGGGATAAAATGAGTTTATAAGTCAAAAGTCCACTGTTATAAATGTTTCTATCTAGTTGATTGGTGATTGTGATAAATTCAACTATATCCTGAATGATTTTCTCAATGCTGGATACTCCTCTTCCTTCCTTCCTTCCTTCCTTCCTTCCTTCCTTCCTTCCTTCCTTCCTTCCTTCCTTCCTTCCTTCCTTCCTTCCTTCCTTCCTTCCTTCCCTTTCCCTCCCTCTCTCTCTCCCTCTTTCAAGATACGGGTCTCATTTTGTAGTTCAGACTGGCCCTGAACTCATTATGTAGCCCAAGCAAGCTTCAAACTCACACCAATCTTCCTGTTTCTGTCTCCCAAGTACTGGGATTACAGGTGTGAGCCACCATGCCCAGCATTATGATATGTGGTACCAGGGATAGAACTCAGGACCTTGCTCATGCCAGACAAATGCCAGAACCACTGAGCTAAATCTCCAGCCCCTGGATATGCCTATTTCTGAATCGTGGGTATTGAATATTCCAACACTATTCTGGATTCACCTATTTTTCCTGGCATCCCTTCAGGTTTACCTCCTATATTTTGATACTTTGTTGTTGGAAACATGAATTGGATTTTATATCCTCTTAGAAAATTGATTCCTTTATCATTGTATAATGTTCCTCTTTATCCCTGCTAATTTTTCTTTTCCTGTGATGAACTATGCCTTGTCTCAAGTTAACATAACTACACATTTTATTTTATTTTTTAATAAATTTTATTTTATTTTATCCCATTCCTCCTCAAGCTCCCTTTACGGTTTGTTTCCTGGGGGGGCGGGGGAAGTGTATAAGACAGAGTCTCACTTTGTAGTTCAAGCTGGCCCTGAGCTCACTATGTATCCCAGGCTAGCCTCGAACCCACAGCAGTCCTCCTGCCTCTGCCTCCCAAGTGCTGGGGTTACAGGCATGAACCACCACGCCCAGCATTGTGGTATGTGGTGCTGAGGATTGAACTCAAGACCTTGGGCTTGCAAGACAGACACCGGAACCACTGAGCTAAATCCCCGTCCTTGTGTTATTTTTTTAAATGGTGTTATCATGGTATATTTTTCTCTACCCATTTATTTTTAATCACATACTATGTGATCAAAATAACGGTGACTTTTTTTAATCATAGTAAAACATGCATTGTCATTATCACTTTTAACATATTTAGCTTATTGTTATTACTGCATTCTGAAGAAGTCCTTTGTCTTTTATAAAGTATAGTAAAAATGTAGTGGCTGTTGCTATGGAGTTCCATAGCTCAGAAAGGCAGGCTTGTGAAAACATGGTTCATCCTGATCCACCTCATACATAAAATCTGGCACCATTTGATTTCTGGCTTTTCTCCAAAGTCTAAGTGATCATGAGAGGGAAATGTTTTAAATCAGTTCAAGACATCAGGTCAGCCACAACAATACAACTCTAAAGACATTTATATGAAAAGACTTCCAGATTTCAGAAAGCGGCAAGAATAATGGGTATTAATAATGGGTGGATGAAGCTGAGGCAGGTTTTTTTTTGTTTGTTTTGGTTGGTTTTTGTTTTATTTTTTAAAGGAGGAAAGTTCGATTTAGCTCACAATTTGTAGAGGTTTCAGTTCGTAGTTAGCTGGCTGAGGTATGGTGACGTGGCCAAGGTACTCAAAAGAGGAGAAGCAGTTCATGGCAGGCAGAAGACAGCAAGGCAGCAAGCTCCAAATGATGACTTTGTTACTCTCTCTCACGTCTTATCCAGGCTCCCTGCCCTAGGATGAACAGCACTCACACTCTTAACTGTAGCAGAGCACTGTGAATGAGCCCCAAAAGCCCCACCTGTGGCTCTAAGAGGTTTCAAGCAGACATCTCAGGGCAGTTGTTTGAGAATTGATGGCAGTATATATTTCACAGAATTTTTTTTAATGTAAACATTCACACCTTCTTATATGTGTGTTGGCCTCAGATTGTAGCTCAATGGTAGTGTTTGCCTCGCATGCCAGAGGCTCTGCATTTAGTCCTTGGCACCACAAAAAACACAGGGAAAAAAAAAAAACTATTTAGGCTGTGTGTCTTTAAATTTAAAGTATATTTTCTTTTTAAGTGGTACCAGGGATCAAACTTGGGCTTTTGTGCCTCCAAAGTAGGCACAGTACCCCTTGACCTTAAACCCTTGGCCTAAAGGTTTTTTTTTTTTTTTTTAAATAGGGTCTCACTTTGTAGTTCAGGCTGGCCCTGAGCTCACCTGGTAACCCAGGCAAGCCTCAAACTCAGCAATCCTCCTGCCTCTGCCTCCCAAGGTATTCCAGGCTGGTATTCCAGGCATGAGCCACCATGCCCAGCACTGTGGTGTGTGGTTCTGATTTCTGGTGGGCGTGAGTCACCCCCGGTATTGTTGTATGTGGTTACTGGGAAACGAACTCAAGACCTTGCACTTGCTAGGTGTGGGAAGCGTCCCTGTCAGGCCTGGAGATCTGCACTGGGTGCTGCATCACTAGCAGCTGAGAGATCTGCACTCATTCAAACAGTGCTGCCCCGCTCCCAAGATGAGACCTGCAACCCTCGGAGTTGCTATATTGGGATGCATGACTGGGAAGGTACCCTCTGACTCGGGCCCCTGACCATTACTTCTCAAGTTGGCAGCATGTTGATCTCCTTCCTGTTCCTGCGTAGGTTAGGACTGCATTCTAATAGAGTTAAGTGTGTGATGGATGTACTTACTCTGTTAAAGTTAAGCATTAGTAAAACATAGTGTAAGAAGTTAGAGATAGGAAAAAGATTTAAGAAAATTGTAATTTGACATTTAAAGAACTGATTCCAGACGTTATGTTTATAGTTGACATCCTACTCCTATTTGTGCACTAATTTCCAGGATGCTTTGTTCCTGTTTTTCTTCCGTATAAGATAATATGTAACCATTTTTGAGGCCATGTTGGCCTTTTGAAACAGTATAAATACAACCTGCTCAATAAACGGGTGCCTATTCAGTATTGACTGAGAGGACCTCCCGAGCCCATCTGTTCTGTCTTCTCTCTTCTCAATCCGCACCCCTTGACTTCATGACCCCCACTGATCTGTCCAGCAGGCCTGGACTGCTAGGCAGGTACCAGAACCAAAGAGCTAAATCTCCAGCCCCCTAAAATACATTTCTTATAGACAACATATATCTGGATCTTGTTTCTTGATCTACACTGTGTCTTTCAAATGGTATATTTAGAGCATTAATAATTAAATGATTATTGGTAGTAGTATTAAATCTTTTACATGTCGCCCTTGTTTGATACCATTTTTCTCCTTTCTTAGCATACTTCCTTTATTTTTTAGTCAATGGCCTAGAGTTTAATATGCATTTATACCATAATCCCAGCCTACTTTCAAGCAGCACCATACTGTTTCACCTGTAGTACAAATGCAAGGACCGTAAAAGTTTTTGTTTTACCTTTACTCATTTCTTCTCCACTTTGTGTACATTCATTAAGTCAGTTTGAATTTTTGATCTCTATCTTTGTCTTAATTTTTTTAACATTTGTTGTAAGGTAGCTTTACTAACAAGTTTACTACATTTCTGCTTATCTCTTACTTTTGAAGCAAGTGACAGGGTTTTCCCACCATTTAAATATTTCATTGTGCTTGTCTCTCCATTGCTTGGTTTCTAAGAAGTCAGATGTAATTTTTATTCTTGCTGCTCTCTATCCCCCTCCCCCCACACAAACACTCACTAGTTTTTTTTTTTTTCAGGATTGTTTTCTTTGAGTTTCTATAATTGAAAATGCTATGCCAAGGTTTAGTGTGAAGAGTTGCTTAATTTTGTATTTTGATTTGTTGTTGCTGCCACTGCTGCTGTTGCTGCTATTTATTCTTTGTTTTGTTATACATTCCCCATGGATTTCTCTGAACAGGTTAGTCGTCCTATGACATTAACTTGGATAAATTTCCTGTCATTGTTTCAATTATTCTTTTCCTGTCTCTTTTCTCCTTTTGATATTTCCATGCATATGCACAGACTTTTTTAGTTATCCCAAAGTTCTTTTGTGTTGCCTTTGTTTTTCCAGCCTTTTTGTCTTTGCTTCCCAGTTGAGGAGGTTGATAGTGAGCCTCAAAGCCAGAGAGTCTTCCTTCCTTGACCATGGTTTTCATTAAAGCCTGCCAAAAGTATTCTTCAGTTCATTTTTGATCTGCATTTCTTTTTTCAATTTGAATCTTTATTGATACATTATATATACACCTCATGATCACATTCAACATTGAGAATTTGTACCAGTATATGACATGATTTAATTTTCATTTTTCCCATTCTGCCAGCTGCCCTACAGCCTCCCGCCCCCTATATACATAAGCTTTGTTTCTTTTTTTATTACCATCACGTTTTTTCTTTACCCTCATTACTTACCCCTACATTCCATTTCCCTCTGAATATTTTCTATTTTGCAATATCTATCATACACTCTAGAACTCATTTACATCTTCAGTTTCTCATACCAGAGATTAGATAAGATATTTACAAGTCTCAGACCTATTTATTTCACTTAAGATTATGTCCTGAAGGTACATCAATTTGAATATAAATGACTCAAACGTATCTTCTTTAGGGCAGAGTACTACTCCATTTTATTTTAAAAACGACATCTTTATCCAGTCTCCAGTTGATGGGCATTTGGGTTATTTCCCAGATTGGGCTATCACAAACTGAGCTGCTATGAACATGGGTGTACATATGTTGCTGTGGTATGAATCTTGTAATTCTTTTGTGTATATCCCAGGAAGAGGAATAGCAGGGTCAAGTGGAACCTCTAATCCTAGTTTTTTGAGGTATTTCCACAGTCATCTCCATAGTGGTTGTACCAGCCTACATTCCCACCAACGGTGGAGAAGGTTTCCTTTCCCCAAGCTTCACCAGCATTTGTTGCTTGCTAATTTTGAGATAGCAGCCATTCTTTGTGAAGTAAGATAAAATCTCAGAGTTGTTTTCATCTGCATCTCTCAAATAGCCAGTGATGTTGAACATTTGTTCATATGCTTCTTAGTAGCTTTTATTTCTTCCTCTGCATAGTGTCTGTTCATCTCAGATCCCCATTTTTGAATCAGGTCTTTAAATTGTGGGGGTCTGGGTTTTTTTAAGCTCTTCATATATTCTAGATAGAAGCGTTTTGTCTGAGAAACAGCTAGTAAAGATTTTTTCCCATATTGTTGGTTGTCTTTTTGCACTGCTGGTGGTTTTCTTTGCTGTGCAGAAGCTTTTTAATAGAAAGAGATCCCATTTGTTGACTTCTTCTGCTAGTTCTCATGCTATACAAGTTTTGTTCGTAAAGTCTTTACCTAAGCCAGTGTCTCCAAGAGTTTTGCCTAACTTGTTTTGCAGTAGGTTTAGGGTTTCTGTTTTAATATTTAGGTCTCTAATCCACTCGATTTTAGTTTAATACATAGTGAAAGAGATAGGTCTAGCTTTAGTTTTTGGCAGGTTAAAGCCTAGTTTTTCCAGCACCACTTGTTAAAGAGGCTGTCTTTCCTCTATTTAGGACGCTTGACTCATATGTCAAAGATAAGGTTGCTTAGTGTATCTGGAGTTGTTTCTAGATGTTCTAATTTATTCCACTGATCCTCAGGTCTGTTACTTTGCCAGTTCCATGCAGTTTTTTTTTTTTTTTTTTTGAGACAGGGTCTCACTTTACAGTTCAGGCTGGCTCTGAGCTCACTATGTAGTCCAGGTAAGCCTCAAACTCAGCAATCCTCCTGTCTCTGCCTCCCGAGTGCTGGGATTACAGGCGTGAGCCACCATGCCCAGCACTGTGGTATGCGGTATTGATTGCCAGTGGGCGTGAGTCTGCACGCCCAGCATTGTATGTGGTTACTGGGGATCGAACTCAGGACCTTGTGCCTACAAGGCAGGCGCCGGAAACACTCCATGCAGTTTATATCCCAGTGGCTTTGTAGTATAATTTCAAGTTGGAGATCATAATACCCTCCTACCACCATGTCCTTGTTGCTTAGAATTGTTTTTGCTATTCTAGGTCTTTTGTGGTTCCAGATGAATTTCTCTATTTCTTTTTGATTCTAAGGATTTATATCTCTGAATACATCACGCATCTCTTCTAAGCTGTCCATTTTATTCATTAGAGCTCTTAGAATATCAACCATAGCTGCCTTAAATTCAGTTGTGATACTTGCTTTGTGTCTTCAAACTGTATGGAATTTTTTATTTGATTTATTTGTTTGTTGTCTTTTAGTATATCTTGTAAAGTTTTTCTCAGTCAGCATATGTGCTGGATAAAAGAAACTATTATAAATAAGCCTTTTGTTACAGGCATTTTTTAAGTGGAGAAAAAAATACATAAACAATAAGTGTCATACTAGTACTCAAGCCTATTTCTATGCTTTTATAGCAGGAGAGGGAAGGTAGAAAAACACTCAAAATTTAAAGTCTCTTTTCAAGTAATTCATGGGGATATAAACTAGTCTGTAAGAGTGAAATTGCACATTGAACAGCTTGAAGCAAATTAAAGGTATCAACTCTAAACAAATTTAAAGTAGCAATCTTAAATAATTAGAAAGGGAGAAAGCATTACCTTAAGGAGATGAAGAGTTAAGTTGAGCTGTTGTTTTGTTTTACTTTGTTTTGTTTGTTGTTGTTGTTATTTTGGTACTAGGGATCAAACTCATGACCTTGAGCTTGGGAGGACAGACACCAGGAACCACTGAGCTAAATCCCCAGCCCCTTGGCTTGTTTTTTAAAAGTAGCCAGGAAAGCTAAGCATGTGTGTGACCAGAGAAAGAGAACTTGGAAAGAGAAAGTATAAAAATGTAATCAAAAAGTGACAATTCAGGAAGTTGTGTGTTTGGATATCAAGAAATCAAACTGAGAACCTATAAGATCTTTCAGACTGAGCAAAGAATATTCTGAGTTAAGACTGTAGGGAAAGAAAGAAAATTTTAAGTATAAAAAGCTTCTACAGTAGAAATGAAGGGTAAGAAATCCTTGTTGTCTGGATTCTTAGTTAAAAAAAAAAGTCAACAAATGAAATGGGCTCATCAAATGAAGAAGACTGAATGACCTGAGAATCTTAATAAAAGAAGGAAGCTTTTAGAATGGTCACATAGAGAATATAATAGTGTGACAGTCTTGAATAAAACTGCTCTGTGCAGCCATCAGAGCTGGGTCGTGGCTTACTCAGCATGAGGTCACTAACATCCCAGAGTTTTTCTTCAAATTGGAGGTTGACAAAATATGGCCTCCAGGCTACTTCCAGCCCACTGCCTGTTTTTGTATGGCTTGCAAGCTCACAATAGCTTTTATATTTTTTAGTTTTTGAAAAAAATCAAAATCTGTTAATGGATTCATTGATTGATATGCTACTGAGAGATAGTGGAAACTTTAGGAGCTGGAGCCTAATTAGAAGTAAGTCATTTCATGTGCACACGTGTGTGTGTGTGTGTGTGTGTGTGTGTGTATGTTTGTGTGTAAAATAAAAACACAGGATGTTCAGTGGTTGAGCTCTTTTTTCGTGCCCTGTGCTGCTGACAGACATGCCAATTCAAGTTTTCTCTCAGTAAATTCTTTTAGAGTTCATGGCTGACTTATTAAAAGCTCAGACCAACCACTTGGGTCATGGTTACAATAGCAAGTGTGAGAACAGATATAGGAAATGAAACAGTAGATAACACACCAGATTCCTACCATCTAAAGGGAAGGAAAGGCATGGTGGTACACATCTGTAATCCCAGCACTGATGAGACCGAGACAGGAGGATTCCTATGAATTTGAGGCCAGCTTGGGCTACATAATGAGTTCATATCCACTATGAACTACAGTAAGACCTTGTCACAAAAATGAATGAAGAGGATTGCTGAGTTCGCGGCGGCTTGCCTGGGCACCATAGTGAGCTCAGGGCCAGCCTGAACTACAAAGCGAGACCCTGTCTCAAAAAGCAAAAAAAAAAAAAAAAAAAAAATGAATGAGTGAATGAATGAATGAAATGTTTTCTGAGTAGGAGAACAAAGGAAAAGTATAGGGAAGGGATGCCCTAGAAGATATTTAAGAGGAGAGAGAACACTTGTCTTCAAAATAATGAAACAGGCTATTAAAATATTAAATTTTTATTCAATTTTAGTTTCTCTGATTATATTGAATATTTTATTTCACTTTTATACTGAAATGTTTGTAGTCATAAATAGATGGTTAAATAGAAACGTAGGTATATAGACATTTTCTCAAATTTTATTTCTCACTGATGATCCACTACAAAAAATAAAAATATGATCATGATAGCAATATGTGTTTACTGAATGCCTGACTGGTATAACATTGCATGTAATATCTACTTGTTTGAAGATTCGCAAAATAGTAGTTTACAGGAAAACTAGTGAGTAGTTATTTAGGCCACTAAGTCTAATGAGAGAAGATAAAAGATGGGGAAATAGACCTAATGAAATGATTCAGTCTTCTATTGTTACATTTTTCTTCTTCACTCCTGTTTTGCATGTCCTCGTGTTGGGCTTTATTCCATTCTTGTGGGTGGGCCAGTGGTTCTCAGTAACTGTAACTCATCACAGAGCTTAGACCTGTCATCTCATAGCCTCCCTAAGACTCTCTTTGTGTATTTGTTTTATTTGGGGGGGGTGGTTTTGGGTTTTTGGTTTATTTGAGACAAGGTGTCACTTTACAGTTGAGGCTGGCCCTGAACTCACTATGTAGCCCAGCCTGACTTTAAACTCAATCCTGCCTCTGCCTGATTATTTTGATTACAGGACTGTGCCACCATGCCCGGCTGTACTTGTTTTTAAAATGTTGTCATATCTCCTGCTAACCTTAATCATCATACAAACAGTACATTTTTAGAAACTTTAATCTTTCTTGTAGCTCATTCGTACCTAACCTGTAATTATTTTGGTTTGCCTTTTCTTCTTTCCCTATAATTTATTTTCATCTTACACTGACACCTACACTTGGGAATAATCTTAACTCACTAGTTCAGAAGAGATTGTCCTTATCAGATTACTTTTTGATACTTTAATGTTTCTAACCTGGTCTGAACATATTTAGCAATTTTAATTTTATAATGCCTATGTACCTCATGGTTAGTATGATCTCATTCATTCAGTAAAGACTCAGTAAGAGTTGTTTCCAGACAATATACTAGGTGCTCTGCATGCAAAGATGAATTAGAGTAGAGTCACACAGCTAGGTAACTTATATTGTAAGTGAAAAGCATATTGTAAACATTTTATTTATATTAGCTCAAATTTAGTCCCTCCGAACCCAGCATGATTTCTCCCAAGATTTTTTCATGCATGAAGCCTCAGAGGGCCACAGCACGATGAGTTCTGTGAAGTTCCACGAGCTGTGGTAGTTCTGCTGCTCCTCCCTCTTCCAGCTAAGGAAGCTCCATGCTCAGCGCTGGGCGTGGTAGCACCCCCCCAGGCAGGGAAGGCCAGCAATTTAGTGAGGCCTGTTTCAAAATAGTAATAGGGTTGGCGAAGTAGCTCAGCACATCTTGGGTTCAGTCCCCAGTGCACAGACAAAAAAGTTTTAAAAACCTCAGGCTTGGGAATTATCCTTACCCTTTGAAAAGAAAAACATCTTTCTAATCTAGCTCTACTGCCAAGCCATGAGGGTTTGAAACCCCAGGACTCTGTTGTCTGATGCCCCGTCGAGTTTTATAGAGTTCTCTTGGGATTTTTTAGCCTGTACAAAACACTGCTTTGTATAAGTTAAGATTTATAAGGTTTGCTGTTATTAGGACACTGATTAGATCAATTAGATACATGTATTTTTTTGGCCTTTTACAGTACTTTGTGTGTTAGCCATAGTAATTGACTTCCTTTCTTTGAGCTATACATCATGAAAAAACATAATGAAAGCATGATTAGCTTCCATTTTGCTACTACTAATACTTCATACTGTTCTTCATAAAAGCACCCCCTAAAAAGTGCTTTTTTTAATGTCTTAGTTTTCTAATGACTTTTTAGATTCAGTTTATATCTTCTGATTTTTCCCCCTTAATGTAGCCTAACACTCAGATACATATTGAAAGCAACATGAAATAGCTTTTGAGTGCTGTGAAGCACTGGTGTAATAAATATTTTCAGTGCAGGGGACAATTCAAGCTGCATTTTAAGTGCTTGTTGTCATGTTGCCACAAAAGGGAAAACAGTGACCATTCAAACACTGTTATAAAATGTTTCACTCTAATTTTATCTCATGCATGCTTTGATTTATTTTAAGGCAACATTCTTTTCACTGTATTTTTTTCACTTAAGCACTTTTATCTTCACATACCTGTAGAACCTATTTTTGCCTTCATATTATAACTAAATATTACATGTTGTTTATTTTATTAATGACTACATATTTTATTTGATCATGATATGATAGATGCCTTGAATTACTCTAAATGCATGCTTGAAATTCTTATAAATCCAGGGTACAGTTGTTAAACATACTCAGCGTTTTTAGCTCAACAAAAAAAGATCTCTCACATTCATTTAAGAATTAGTTTGTAAGCCAAAAATGACAGATGTAGTATTAGAGCTGAGCAATGTACTGGTTAGAGAAATCATCTAGATGGCTGAAACACTTGGACAAACACCCAGATGTCTTTTAAATTCCATTTCTTGTGTTCTGTAATAATCATTGTTGCCACATTGATGATTTTGTGTCTTTCCCTACTTGGTTGCTTTTTAATTTAGAAGATAATCACAATTGAAAAAGAATTAAAGGGGCCAGAGGGTTAGCTCAGTGGTTCCGGTGCCTGCCTTGCAAGCACAAGGTCCTGAGTTCAATCCCCGGTAACCACATACAATGCTGGGCTTGGAGACTCAGGCCCACCAACTGATAATACCACATACCACAGTGCCAGGTGTGGTGGCTCACACCTGTAATCCCAGCACTCAGGAGGCAGAGACAGGAGGATTGCTGAGTTCGAAGCTTGCCTAGGCTACATAGTGAGCTCAGAGCCAGCCTGAACTACAAAGCAAGACCCTGTCTCAAAAAAAAAAAAAAAAAAGAATTAAAGGGGTCAGGCATTTAGTTCAGTGGTTCCAGTGTCTGCCTGGCAAGCACAAGGTCCTGAGTTCAATCCCCAGTACCACATACCACAATGCTGGGCATGGTGGCTCACATCTATAATCCCAGAAATCAGTAGTACACATTACTCAGGAGACAAAGGCAGGAAGATTGCTGTGAGTTCAAGGCTCATGTGAGCTACAGAGTGAGCTTAGGGCCACCCTAAACTACAAAGTGAGACCCTGACTCAAAGAGAACAAAACAAACAAACAAACAAAAAAAACCAAGAAAAAGAACTAAAGTTACTGGAATTGTTACTATATAATAATATTTTTTTAGCTTCTATAACTGTTCCTCCAATTTTAACTGAAAATACTTTTGTTCATTATATAGATGTGTATTTTAATATTTTAAATGTAGAGATAAACTAAAAGCGAGAGCAAATGTTGGTAAAAGCCCCAAAGTAAAACCTCTCTGAGATAATATTTTCTGTTTTAGTCAAACATGAAGAGAAAGCAATTTCAAGTATATTCCTTAATGAATAGGAATTGTTCTTAAATATTTACTACCTTGAAAATATTCACATGTGACATACTTCTATGAGTAACTTCTCTTGTGACATGCAGTCACTTTTTACTAGAGAACATAAATGTGCCATTAGGAGGGCATATTATCGTGTCCCAATTATAGGGTGGGGGACATAAGCTCAGTGGCAGGGCATGTGTGTAGCATGCATAAGTCCCCAGATTTGATCCCCAGCACTCAAAAATAAAAATAAAACAAATAGATATACCAAGTTGGTGCATAATCTGAAAAACAAGAGATTCTGTTAAAGGTTTTTGTTTTGCTTCAGTTTTGTCTCATTTACAGTACCAGGGGTTAAACCACTGACCTCATATGTGCCAGGCAAGCACTGTACTGCTAAATTATTTCTAAATTTTATTTCTAATTTTTAAATTTATTTCTAATTTTTATTTCTGAATTTATTTCTAAATTTTCAAAATTCTGCCTTTCAAAATTCAGTTGTAGGGCCAGGGATTTAGTTCAGTGGCACAGAGCCTGCCTCACAAGTACAAGGTCCTGAGTTTAATCCCCGGAACAACATCAAATAAAAAAATTCAGTTGTGGGCCGGAGATTTAGCTCAGTGGTTCTGGCGCCCGCATAGCAAGCGCAGTGGTCCTGAGTTCGATCCTGGTAACTACATACAGTGCTGGGCATGGTGACTCACGCCCACCAGCCATCAATACCACATACCACAGTGCCGGGCGTTGTGGCTCATGCCTGTAATCCCAGCACTCGGGAGGCAGAGACAGGAGGATTGCTGAGTTCAAGGCTTGCCTGGGCTATAGAATGAGCTCAGTGCCAGCCTGAACTACAAAGCGAGACCCTGTATACAAAAAATTAATAATGATATTATAATTCTTTGCTTTTTGAAAATAAAAAAAATTAAAACTGTAGATTATTATAGGTGAGAATCCTTATAACTGGATTGTGATATCTTTCAGAGATTTCCAGAACATAAAATATCCAAACACCAAAAACTTGCACTAGATACTAATGTAGTGATAAGTAGTTCATTCTGTTAGGCTAATAATACTTTATTATGAGAAATAAAAGCCTCATCAAAACTATTTTCATTTTTAAATGTTTCATACCAAAAAAGTTGAGTTGCTCTTAATAAAATTACTTTTAAGGGGCCTGAGGGGTTAGCTCAGTGGTTCCAGCACCTGCCTCGCAAGCGCAAGGACCTGAGTTTGATCCCCGGTAACCACATATAATGCTGGGCGTGGAGACACGCCCACCAACAATCAACACCGCATACCACAATGCCAGACGTGGTGGCTCACGCCTGTAATCCCAGCACTCGGAAAGCAGAGACAGGAGGATTCCTGAGTTCGCGGCTTGCCTGGGCTACGTAGTGAGCTCAGGCCAGCCTGAACTACAACGCGAGACCCTGTCTCAAAAAGCAAAAAAAAATTACTTTCAAGTCAAACCATGTAATATAAAAACTAGGTTTTTCTCTTGCCTTCCTTCTCCTGGTCATCTTTACCTAGGAAGATATTATTTCTTTGAGGTGTACACTTCTTTTCTATAAAAATCTTTATGTGGCTATAGATGTACTTGAGTCTAAAGATGTATATAAATAATGAGTTTAATTTCATTATATGTGGAAACAAATGAGACCATTCACCGAAGCAGACAGGTTAGAGGCTGATAAGCTTCAGCAGTCTTGGGATTCCTCGGGACTTTACAGCATAGCCCCATGCGTGGTTTTTCATTGAAACAACTTTCTTCTTTCAAAAACACATTTTGTTTTGGAAATTCTGATGTCATTAACAGTAAACCACACTGGCCCGGGAGCTCGCTCAGAGCACATGGTCCTCGCAGCACAAGGTCCTGAGCTTGATCACCGGTACCAGAAAAAGAAAAAACACACACTAGAGCACCTCACCTTTAATGAGTGCATAAACTCACTGTGATTGGATGGAAGAAATGAAGAGGCAAGAGGTCTGACAGTAAAGGACGTATTAGGTGGAAAATTATGACACCAGTGAAAATAATATTTATGAAGGGGTTTAATAACATGGAAAGATATTTAAAGTAATTGGGTAGTCTGGATTGCAAATTCTATATGAAGACAATTCACATGTATAATGTGTGTTGCAAACTTATTTTTATAGATGATAATGAACATCAGGGAAAGGATTTGGGGGAACTATCATATACTTTTAAGTTAATGTACCCACTGGGGAGGAAAATTGGGTAGTAACAAGATTTAATATCTTTGGGCCCAACACTTCTACTTTGTACTGGCAAAATAAACACAGGCAAAATTCCTTGCAGGAGGCAATTTTTAGGATCATTGAGCTTTATATATAATTCTCATGTGCATTTTGAAACATAAATGTTTATCAGTTTAGAATTAATTAAATGAATTAGAAATAATCATGCTACATTATGGTTTATTATATACCAAATGAAAAGAATAAGATACATACATTAACAATATCAAAACGTATTAAATGAAAAAAGATTTATAGAAAAAACTATTATGTGACATGATGCCATCTGTTTAAAAAAGAAAAAGGAGACTGCATAGCCTTCCAAATCTGATCCCCAGGCATGCTTGGTGGGGGGAGGGAGTGAGAAAGCTGCCCAGGAGACTAAGAGCAGTGGTGCTCTCGGGGAGAGAGCACTAAAGTTCAAAGTGATGACAAGGAAGTGGGTAACCTTTGTTCACAGGTTTTACTATAAGAATGGACTTGATAGGGCCGGAGGGTTAGCTCAGTGGTTCCAGCGCCTGCCTCGCAAGTGCAGGGTCCTAAGTTCGATCCCCGGTAACCACATATAATGCTGGGCGTGGAGACACGCCCACCAACAATCAACACTGCATACCACAATGCCTGACGTGGTGGCTCACGCCTGTAATCCCAGCACTCAGGAGGCAGAGACAGCTGAGTTCCCGGAGGCTTGCCTGGGCACCATAGTGAGCTCAGGGCCAGCCTGAACTACAACGCGAGACCCTGTCTCAAAAAGCAAAAAAAAAAAAAAAAAAATGCATTGAAGAATGGACTTGATAAATTATTTACATGAAATTGAAAATAAATTTGAAAATACTTGTATAGAAAAGAGAGACAGAGAAAAAGGAAGAAGAAAGAAAAGGAAAGAAGAAAGGCAGTTACCGTTATAAGCAAGACCAAATCCTCATTTGATTAGAAATGTCAGCCTCTGGCCTTGTCAGCCCTGTTTGCTACAGCTAAATCTGCTGCAGCTGCACCTGGAGACCCCACATAGCTCTTTCAGTGCCCTCCGTTCAAGTATAGAGAGTTTCTCAGCAGTGTCTGCCCCTCTTCCTTGTGGAATTTAGAATTAAATTTTGCTCCTGACATAAAGGATTCATGTGGCTTCCTGCTCCCTTGTATTTTTCTAAGCCACAGTGTTTTCTTTTTAATTTTTTAGTAGCAAAGCATTTGTTGGTACATTTTAGGCTTACATAATAACACTCATCATAGAGATTTTGCACCTGTACATGATACATTGACCTCTTTTTTCAGTCCCCCTCCCCTTAAATCTCCTCTCTATGTACAAAAGCTTTGTTTCCAATTTTTCCTTCTGTTTGCACTTTTTTCTTATCCCTTCCTTCCTTTCTCCTTCCCCTTCCCTTATTCCCCTTCTCATTTTAAATTGCCTTTCCATTTCCCAATGTTCATTATACATTTTAGTTCTTATTTCCACCTTTGATTTCTCACAGCGTGGTATTTCAGTATGTGTGTCTGATTTCTTTCACTTAAGATTATGGTGACAAGATGCATCCAATTAGCTGGAAATAGCTAAAAGTCAACCTTCTTTGTGGCAGAGTAGTACTCCATTATAGTAATAATGCACACCTTTATCCGTTTGTCAGTTGATGGGCATTTGGGCTATTTCCAACATTTAGCTATTACAAACTACTGCTATAAACATGAGTGTGCATGTAACTCTGGTATGATGCTTTTAATTCTTTCAGGAAGATACCAAGAAGGGGAATAGCTTATCAAATGGAACCTCTAGTTTGGTTCGAGAAATTTCCATGGTGGAAACACCAGTCTATACTCCAACCAACAGTGGAAGAGGGTTCCTTTTTCCCCCACAGCTCTGGAAGCATTTTTTTATTGATTGATTTCTTAATAACAGCCATTCTTTCTAAAATAAGATGGAATCTCAGAGTTGTTTTCATTTGCATTTCTTGAATGTCTGGTGATGTTGAACATTTTTTCATATATTTATTTGCTTTTTCTACTTCATCTTGGGAATCTCTATTTCAGATGCCCATTTTTTGATTGGGTCTTTATATTTAAGGTGTCTGATTTTCTTTTGAGTTCTTTATATATCCCAGATAGTAGTCCTTTGATGAATAGCTGAAAAAAAATTACCATACTCTGGGTTATCTCTTCACTCTGTTGGTAGTTTCTCTTGCTCTGCAAAAGCTTTGTAATGGCATGAGATCCCAGTTGTCGATTCTTTGTGATAGTTCCTTTGTGATCAAGGTTTTGTTCATAAAATCCTTGCCTAAACCAATGTCTTATCTATTACATCTTCCAGCAGTTTTAGTGTTTCGTCTTAATATTGGATCCTCAATCTATTTTGATTTTAAATTAGTGCATGGTGAAAGAGATGGGTCTAGTTCCAATCTTTGGCATAAGGAAAGCCAGTTTTTCCAGCACTGTTTATTAAAGAGGCTATCTAGTAAATTTGTTTTGTACCTTTTTCAAAGATAATGTTAAGCCACAGTATTTTCTGTTCTGACACACTCACTGCATTTCAACAAAGTACTGAAAATATGCTTCATTTCTTTCTGGTCCATCTGCCTGATGTCTAACCTCTAAAATCTGTCTCTGACCCCTTATCAGTAATAATATATCCATTATTATACAAAAGCATCCCTTGGCAGTGCTTGGCCTCTTGCCAGTCTCCCCTGGGGCAGGATCTTGTTTCTTGCGCTCTATACACGGCTCCCCTCTACATGCAGACAAGTGCCTTACCTCACCTACTTCATATTCTCACTTCCAAAGTAAACTAGTTGTTAAATTTCCGCATAGAAAGGTCACTTCCTGGTCTTGATGTTACATGAATGTCACCACAGAACGCAGTATTTTTGTGTACTGTCCCTTAGACTGCTTATCATACTAATGAGATTGGGTAACTAGATTCAGAGTAAATGTCCAGTTTTAATGTAGAAGTGATGAACATTTTGTGGGCAAAATTCAATTATCAGTTCTCATGGAAATAAAAATATATTTAAAATTTAATACTGGATAAATACAGGTCTTCTTATTAATGATGATTTGTTGATAGAGTTGACAGTAAACATGTTTGCCTTAATACCTTGAAATGTGAGCGATAGAACTTTTTTCAAGGCCTATGTGTAAATACTGTCTACATAAATGTTCTTATGAAAACCTGTAGTTATTTCATGTCTTTGTTTTGTTTTTTGAGACAGGGCCTTGCTTTGTAGCTCAAGCTGACCCCACACTTGCTGTGTAGCCCAGCTAGCCTCAGAGTTTCGGTGATGCCCCCACCTGGGCCTCCCAAGTGCTGGCATTACCGGTGTGCACTACCACGCCCTGCCTGTTACTTCATCTTTCATCGGGTGCATTTTTCCTCGAGTCCTACTGTTTCTGAGACTTCAGAGTCATGTTGGTGTCTCTCCTCTGGTTAGTTTTCAGGATCCCAGGACACATCACGTATTTAGAATCATTTTTTTCCAGCCTGAGGGCATTTCTTACAGACTCTCTTCTTTGTATAATACTAATTTCATCTCATTATTTCTTCTTGTCCTTCCAGTCCCCAAGTTTCTAAATGTCTAAGTGATCATTTCCTTAGAGCCAACAGTTCATACTAGGACTTACTAATATTTTTAAAATCACATGTGATATATGGGTGCGTCTTATAAAAGCTGAAAATCCAGTTGCAAACGTAGCATGAAAACATTGGTAACCAGATTTCAGGCCCAAGCTGAGATGGCCGTGAGGATAGGTGGAGATTCTATTATACTTTAACTTCATGGGAATTTTGACCTCTTGAGGTTAGTATCATCAAACATAAAGTTGTTAATGTCTGAATAATATTGACTTAGTTCAAACAAGATGTTCACACTGAGAGGATGAGAGGAGAACTCTGAGTCAACAGAGTAAAATTCAACAGGTTATGTCAGCAAAGCCAGTTAGGTAGGAGTTACCTGAAACTGTCGGGCAGTCTGAGTTCCTTGCTGCTGGAACTGCTTTCATAGCTGTAATGCATGTTCAGTTTCTTCACAGTTCAGTTTAACAAATCAAAGGAATTAACATTCTTACAAAGGCACAATGACTTCAGGCAGATTGTTTCACTGTATAAATAACATGAGAATAAGTTAGTTCTTTAGAATTGTCATTTGGCTTTATAGCAGCTGCTATTCATTAAACTTAACATATTCAAATTCCAAAGAGATGACCTTCTCCAAGATAGTTGTATTAAATTCCTATATTGTATTATAAATGTCTAAATATTGCCTATTTGTTTCAATATAAGAAAAGAATATTTGTGCTAAAAATTAACTATCAGGTGTCAAATAGAGGATCAGAACAGATGATACTAAAAGCTAAGTCTTTAAAGATTCATCTGGTTGCTGATATATCAGCACCACAAGGTTCTGAGCAAATTAAAAGACAAATTTCTGAGCTTAGTCTTTTTAAAATAAAGTATCTTGAAGATAAATGTCACATTCTAAGTAACGTATTTAGAATTTATTTCAGCAGTGAGACCTATGAGTGTTCAGTAATTGAGCATACAGGGAAGGCCTTGATTTCCCACATTCTATTCACTTAACATTTGTAGTAAAGCAACTTCTCCCAAGGGTCACTGATATTCCCATATTGGTAAAACGTTGAAGTGATAAATAGTTTGAGTGAGAGAATTTTAAGCATTCACATCCATTAGAATGGCTATGAGTAAGAAAGCAATGTTGATAAGGACAGAGAAATTGCCACCCTCTGTGTTATTGGTGTGAATATAAACTGTGATGCAACCACATTGGAGGACAGTTTGTCAGTTCCTCAAGAAGTTAGTAGAATGTCTATATGACAACCCTTGTATTTGTGGGCACACAATCAAGAGAAACAAGCATATTTATAACAAAAACTTGTGCACAAATGTTTGATGTCATTACACAACAGCCAAACGAATAGAAATAACTCAAGCATCCTTCAGATGATGAGTAAATGAAATGTGACATATCCATACACTGGCATATTATTCAGCCATAAAAAGAATGAAGTACTGGTTTATATTAAACATAAATGCAGATGAGATCAAAGGGTCACATATTGTACTATTCCATTTATACAAAAGGTGCAAAATAAGCAAACCCACACGGACACACAGTAGTTTAGTGGTGGCCCTTCCTGGAGGAAGAGGATAATGAACATGAGGTGCTTGGAGTGAAAAATATTTTTAAAGAGTGTCATCATGCAGCCCTTTGAGTACATCTAAAACTATTGTATGTTTCAAAAAGATGAACTTTATGGTCTGTCTCACTACAAATTTATCAGTGTTTACTTCGTATAAAACAGTGTTTTAGTGAAATTCTAAGTAGTTTTTCATAATTAGTGCAGGGATTTCATTTTTAAAAAGTTAAATACATCAAAGCTGCTATGTATCCAGTAATTTGTAATACACTATTTATGGAACTTCCACCAGTCTCCATGTTCGATGCTTTCAGTAAGGATGAAATAGTAAAGAGCCTGTAGCAAATAGCCATGCTCGTACTCTGTGCTCAGGTCCTGTTGTCACAGAACTGACAGGTCTAGCACAAAAGCATTGTAATGTTTGTCTTACCTAAATGTCACTCACAAATACCATTTCATAGTGTAAGAACCATTGCTGTAAACTTGAAACTGGATCTGAAAACCAACCTGATATTTACTAGCAGCTTGTTCCTCTTAAAGTATTTGACAGCTCTGAGCCTCAGCTTCCTTGTTTTTAGAATACCTAGTAGGGTTGTTGTTAGGATTCAGTGAGATCCCGCAGGTAGGACAGAGCACGCTCTTGCTTCCCTCACCTGCACACACTCTGTGCTTCTCCTCGCCCTATGTGGCATGTCCTCACCTCACACACACACACACACACACACACACACACACACACAAAACCCTGTATACACCAAGTGCTGTTGTCCTTCTCTGTCTTTCCAATGAACCTGAAACATTACTTTGAATGGAATTACCAGACTCTGTCACATTGTTATTCTTATTTGTTCTTCTCCTCCAAAAATCTGTAAGTTCTTTAAAAGGAAAAAGAAACTTGCACTGAATGTATAAATAACCACATACTATAAATATTTCATTTGATTGTCTTAACAAAAATGAAACAGACACTTTATGTCTTTGAGTGGAGGTGTTACGCCCATTTCCTCATGTAGTCACCACCTTGATAAATATCTGAACAAATGAATTTCAGCATTATATCCAGCATTTTCCTGGGTTTGTAATATCTCCCTGAAAAGATAGAATGCATTTTTGTTTCACTTTCCGTTAAGACACAATCAGCTGAAATATTTTTAGATCTGTATGTGATAATATATACGTTTGGTGGAAATATTGAAATGTTACACCTATGGAATGAACAGAATGTTCTTTATCTGTGTTATAATATGCTTTTTCCAGGGCCATGTTGATCTTCACAGTTTGTACATTGTTTTCCTGTAATAGTCAAATTGTTTTATTTGCTAACTTAAAACTTTATTTTACAAGTATCTCAAGAATTTGCAGTTTAAAGTACATATGTTATGCCCTTTTTCTCCATCTAGTTTTATTTAGAGAACTCTAAGAAGGCTCTGTGTAAATTAAATCAGTTTAGCAAGGAAACTGAAATTTGCTCTACTGTTGTCTTAAATGTGTTATTATAATAAGCAGTAATTATATTTGGATGAAAAGAGTGGAATGAGCAAGTTAACTGATATGTTCTCTGAATTCACATACATTTTGCCTATCTAAATTACTTATAGAAATTTTGCTGAATAAATATCAGTTATTATTGACTACATGATAGGAGGTTATGGAAAAAAGTAGAAAATCGCTTTATGTTTATATAAATCATCAAGATTGCTTACTTTAGAAGCTCATAACCATTTTATTTCTTTTAGGTACAGAGAACTGCAACTTAGTACAGAAAGCAAGATAGCAGAATTTCTCCATCAAAGTAAATTAAAGTCTTTTGAAAGTGAGCGTGTTCAACTTCTACAAGAGGAAACTGCAAGGAATCTCACACAGTGTCAGTTGGAATGTGAAAAATATCAGAAGAAACTAGAGGTACTGATCGTTTTCCTTCAATCTGAGCATCGCATGTAAGCCCCCAGTTTATGTAGAGCTAGATTTCTGAAGCACTCACATTGTCCTCCTAAAAGATAAGGGAATATAAATATATGCATTTCAGAAAAATGCATTCCACCAAGGACAGAAGTTACCGGAAGATAAAAAATTGGTTAAAGATTTAATTCACAACACCCAACAAAATCAAACAATTAGTTTAGAGGCTTTTAATAAGAACAATGTAATCTGTACTTTAAAAACTTACAGAATTTTACTGACATATATAAAAAACTCAGTTTTTCTGGGAGAGAAAATCTTCAGTATTAAATATTTTCCAGTTTTTATCAGGTAACATATGTTTCTTTGTAATCACATGCTAACACCTTGTTACTTTTTAGTTCTGTAGAACAACTGGAAGGGAAAATAGAGAGAAGCCAATATTTTTTATGATTTGTCCAAAAGGAAAAAGAAAATATATATTAGATTTTAAAATGGGTCCTGATATAAGAATAATTAAAACCCAAAAGTCTATAAATGATACAAAACTTAAAACTTCCAAAATAAATTTATATTGTTACTTACAGATCAAAGTTATTTATTGATCTTTGCTTAAAGGTCATATCAGAGAGAAAAATATCAATTGAATAATAAATAGTGCTCTGATAATCATTTGAGTATTTAGAGAAGGAGCCATACTTCATGACACATGACAAAATGAGACATGTATTTGTAAACTGAGTGTATATATGAAATTATGAAACTGTTAGAAGTAAATACAGATAAAGTTTTTAATCAGTTTTGAAATTGATCTGTTAACCTATGATTAAGGCAGAAAAATACAGGAAAAATAGAAACTATTTTAAAAGTCTGAATAATATAAAGGCAAATTGAAAGTGAAAAATATTTATATGTGACAAAGGGCCTATGTCTAACTTTGAAAGTTTTCTTGCTTTTTGTGGTGCCAGAGACCCATAATAGCAGCTAACAGGGAGGCTGAGTTAAGAGAGTGGCAACTTGAAGTCCAGCCTGGACAACTCAGACCATGCCTCAGAAAAGAGCTAGAGATGTAGCCCAGTGCTCCCTAAGTTAAGCCCTCGTAGTACCACACACACACCCCACATTCATACATATACCCCCCCACACACACATACAGACCTCTTACCAAGAGCATCCCTTCCTGTTCTAGATAAGAGATGGAAATATAAACTTGCATTTTTTACTTTCATAGTTTCATATGAAACTTTCTGTTGTTTTTGACACCCCAGGAAGAGTACCTGAGGTAAGAAATCTCATGTAGACAGAAAATGGAAACCAGGCCTAGTGACACATACATGTAATCCCAGCTCTTGGGAGGCAGGAGAATTGCCTCAAGGTTGAGGCCGTCCTGGGCCACATAGTGAGTTCAAGGGCAGCCTGGAATACATAGTGAGACAATGTGTCAGAAAAATGAGGAAGAAACAAAGAAAGAAAATGGAATTAACTCCACCAAGCTTGGTGATACATGCCTGTAATCCCTGCTACTCAGAAGGCTAAGGCAGAAAGATTGCAAGTTCAAACCCCACCTGACCAACTTAGTGAGACCCTGTCTTAAGGTAAAAAACAAAGACGACTGAGAATGTAGTTTAGCACTGCCTGGGTTCAGTCCACATTACCAAAAAGAAAGAGAGAGGTAAAGGAACAGCCCTTCTGGAGGATAACATGGCAGTCTATGTTAAAGGCCCCCCAAAATTAATAATTTTAGTTAAGGGAATTTTACCTAAAGAAACAATAAGGTGTGCTGATGAAGGTTTCTGTTCATGAGGTACATCACAACATTATTTACTGTAGTAAAAATCGAAAGTAACAAAATATAGTCATGTTCTTGACTAATTTGGCAAGTGCTTATCAGAAACATTGAATGGAGCCAGGCATGCTGGTGGATAGCTGTAAACCCAACACTAGGAAAATTGAAGCAGGAGGATTGCCATGAGTTTAAGGCAAGCCTGGAGTCTATAGCAAGACCCTGTCTCAAAAAAACTAAAAACTAAAGAAAAAACAGTGAATAAAGGATGCAATTATGTCAGCAGCACAGTCTTGACTATGGGTTGCATACTCAGTAAAATGCACTGATGTATGTCAAAAAAGACCTGAAAAGAAGCTATCAAGATCGAGCATCTACAGTAAGTTAAGAACTATAATATCTCTCTCATACATGGTGTAAATGTGAGTCGTTTACAGTTACATCTGTGGTGACAAGACATGGACTTCTTAGGTGACAGTGAGTTTCCAGGTCTTCATCAGGGTCTGACACACCATCAGTTGAGTTGAAGGCTTCCAGTGGTTTCTAACTGGACACCTGCTAGGTGATGAGCACTGTCCTACATCTGATTACTCACCCAATTTTAGTGCAAAACTAACAGGTTAAGCAGGGCTTTGAGTAGACCTTTCTGTAATAATGCATATGTTCTGTATCTGCACTGTCCCATCAGTAGCCACTGGCCTCATGTGATTAATTAACACTGAAAATGTGACTGTTGCAATTGATGAACTAAATTTCATATTTTAATCTCAAGTAAATTAAGTCTATGTTTAATTAGCCACAAATGGCAGGTAAACTATTACAGTACAGTAGAGTGCTAGACCATTGACCGGATCACATGTAGTCTCACTATTGGGCAGCAGTGAGTTTTTTAAAGTAGTTTTCACTTTTGTTTCATCAATAAAAAATATAGACATTGTTTTCTGTCTGCAGGATTTCGTAGAGTATTATTGGACAGTGACTAGACCTGTGGGTGCTTGGGTTCACAAACCTAAGAGCTGAACCCCAGGTGGCCACTGCTTTCTGGAGAAATTACTCATTTCCAAGGAGGATAATAATACCAGCTGCCTCATGCCCTAGAGAACCTGTTTTGCACCACTGAGGCACATATTTATTCTTAACACCTATTAAAAATCGTTAAATACTCTCTTTTGATGCTACAGATTTTTTGTTTTGGTACAGTTAAGAAATGCATGGAAAATAAAAATATTCCTTCCTAAAAAGTAACTGAGTATTAGATAAAAAGATAAATTAGGGTTTTTCTTCCTACTTTTCAGATCTCACAATTGTGTAGCTGCTAAACCCATTTTACACTTTAATTTTCCTCTCTGTATGAAACTATTCTGTAGTTCTGAAAATATATAACTGATGATCATTAAACAGAAGCTAAGAGACAAAGAAACTGAATTAGCCAATTAAAAGCCTTTCCAAATTAAAATATGTAAAGTACTAAGGCATTTTTTTCAAATTATAATATAAAGTAATTATAAATATCATACAACACAGTATTTGTATAGTGTGGAAATTTATGTACTTCATATATAGTTAAATATCAAAATACTTTTTTTTTTTTTTTTTTTGCTTTTTGGAGACAGGGTCTCGCTTTGTAGTTCAGGCTGGCCCTGAGCTCACTATGGTGCCCAGGCAAGCTGCCGCGAACCCAGCAATCCTCCT